>JAVTVY010047286.1:0-24476 GCA_036873755.1 Hanleya hanleyi | reverse complement strand
ATACTGCGCATGTTTCTGCGTATCTTCCAAATTGAGGGTTTTTAAATGAAATTTAATCGAAATAAAAAACTACAAAGTGGTGAAAGGATGTTTGTGTTTTCCAAATGTCGAGACAATATAGTCAGCAACGACACAACGTTGGAAAAGTGACTGCGAAGTCAGAGTTTGTTCCATGATTATGGTTGAACATGTTAGAACCCTTATGTCTAGAGGAAAAGCCTGGTGACCCCTCACTTTTATTAGATTTTCGAATTCATCACTCTTCCAGGAAACTATTGAGGCATTTTGGAGCATTTGGCATTTTATCTTCTTAACCAATATATGCTTTTCTCTATGAAAATACAGATATTTTTTATAGAATTCCGATCGAATCCCATATATTAGAATCGGGGTAAATCATTATTGTAGACCGTATATATTAAATACCGGATTGTTTAGGGATAAACATTTATCATTTATTTTGAATGTTAACTGTCTACGCTACCTCTTGTGAAAATATAATAACAATGACATTTATTTTCGGAATTGTCTGAGACCTTCTTATGCTTAACGTGCAATATGCATTCATAAATTCCAATGCATTGTAGGAATTGTCCAGCTCGTATCGAATCACTAGTTTCTCGAGCTATAGTTATATCTATAGTTTCAAGCTCATGTGCTCACAAAGCGCTTGACTCACCAGGTACTCACCGGTACAGCTCTGTACATACGAGAGAATGTGCTAAACCTACAACACTGACAGAAAAGAGAAAGCCTATATATAAGTACATGTATATATATTATAATTACTATATTTAATTATAGTATAATTATATAATTACACTTTTTTGAAGACAAGGTTTATTTTTGCAACAGATGAAAGTCTTGGAGATTGAAAATATATAGCAAAACTATAGCAAAACATGTGATCCCCAACTATACATTTTTAATGTATAAGCATAAATAGTACTGTCATAGTTACTATCCAAAACAGACAACACACGATTGGTGAGCCAAGCGCTTCTCCGTATTGATGTTCGTGGTCTTTCGATAACATCAGAGAAATGTGTGGAACTATACACTGCTAGAAATATATGGTCGCTCCGAGCATTTGAACTGTGGTCGAAGGGTATCCGACCAAGAAAAGGTTGATCGGAAATTCTTGCGACCAAGAAATGTATGGTCACAAGAAAGAAATATATGCTCTCTCCGACCATGTAACCGTGGAGAAGTTGGTCGGAAATTCTCGATCGAAAAAAGCGACCAAGAAATAAATGGTCGTTCCGACCATATAAAGTATGGTACAGTTCGACCAAATATTATCTGATCGAACTCCGACCAACCAATATATTGGCACTCCGACCAGGAAACGTGAGGTCAGATAATAGTACTTGGTCGGTCACGTCTATACCGTACTTTACATTGTCACAGGCGACCAACTTTTCTTGGTCGTTTCGACAATTTTGTTGTAACAGTGTATTGGGTGTAGATATTGACCACAAACAAAACTTCGACATCCATATATCTTGTATGTAGAAAAAAAGCTGCGAAACAAATTAATGTTTTGGAACGTCTCATCCTGATATTGGATGGGACTCGCAGCTCGCCGTTTTAGAAAATTCTATATTGTCTACCTTTAATTACTGTCTCGTCGAATGGATGCTCTGCTCTAAGACATCATTAACGAGGTAACTATACAAAAACTCCCTTAGGCGTACAGTTATATAAAACCACCTTACAAAACATTTTTAAAAAAATGCTGTCCCTTTAACAGAATTTACATCCCTCATAAAAACTTGAAAAGTGGATTCGAACTAAAAAAGCAATATTTGCAAATATTGCTAACATTTTAGCCCATTTTAGTAAATTTGTTTTATTAACGCGTGTTTTCATATTCTGCTAACAGGCACAGTTCGTAGTGTTTGTTATGAAGTTATTATTTGTGTAATTATTCAACTTTGTTTGCGTTGAATTTTAAACTTGTGTCGGTGAAGACTTAGTTCTCTTGAAAAACTGACCGACATTAAATCAATCTTGTCTTACTGTTTTGTCGGCTATATCGGGAACTCCAGATTGTTTCATATGTAAATATAAGCTGATAATGTTGTTGGCAATTATCACAAGAACGAGTTATCATGTTCCAAAGAGGTTCCAATGTGCATTGGCTTTGAAATACAGGATAAGGAGCTGCGAATCACGGTAACTACGTGTGACTCATTGTAAGAGATCGCCGGGGTCCTACATGTATGCGGGCTGTGTCGACTTCTCGGGTGTGTTCATTCCGGGGTAAGGCGGTGGATCGGACGCTGATGCCGGGCCCTGCACAGGGTAGGAAAACTGGGCTGGGTTTGGAGCTTGTGCCATGGTCGGGGCCGGTGCCATATTGGGGTACTGGGACTGTGCTGGAGCCCCGACAGCTGGACCGGTTGCGAACCCAGCATTGTTATAATAATAGGGCGCTGGTTGTGGAGCGGCTATCTGACCAACAGGATACATTTGTTGAGAGCCAGCTGAAAGAAGAAGGAGGACAGTTTATTACAGTTTGAAAGGTAGCTGCATACACACTAAACAATAGTGTGTTTCAAAGTGTTTCATCTTCAAGGCGCGCACATAAGGGGATCCCTTTGGGCGCCAATACTGAACCTTAACGTGTTATTTTATTATAGTTCATGGCGTGATGTATCACAGTTATTTATCACAGCGAGTAGCACTCAAATGTGTGATTCAACAAAAGCTCAAACTTAAACACTCAAAATTCAGGTTGAACTGTGCCGGTGTAAATAAGATATGTAAGCAACGTTATTTGAGGAACTTCTATATCATATTGGGCTCGTTTTGTGTCTATTTGCATTCCCCTACGAGCAGTGCATCCTGGGTTAATTCAAAATGACAGTTATGAAGATTTGACTGAAACGTTGCGTTTTCGTCGTTTTTCTTCAAATGTTTTGCCTTTTTACGCATAATAGTGCCCAAAATTAATTTATCAGATTGTTATTATTATTCTCTAATGTATTGTGCAGATTTTGTCGAGAATATATAAAAAATACAATAGTCGGAAAATCTGACCGAACAATCGACATCAAAATGTATTTCGCGAATATATCTTCACTGTGACGTCATTATTGCGGCCATCTTTATTAAGTATTTTACATTTTCTGGTAGGGCTTGATCCCAAGATGTTGTGTGGGAAGTTTTAGCCCACTAATCCAAACAGTAAGAAACAAATTTAGGTGTGCTGGGGCGATGATCCCTCCACAGGACTGGGTGGACCTCAAGTCGCCCAGACCAGAAAGTGTGAAAGCTCATACTGCTTTATCTATTCAAAGACTCTCCACAAGTCTCTGTAATAAACATGTTATGAAACATTGTGTGAGAGCTTAATAGTATAGATGATTTTTGTTCCAAATTGTAATAAGTTACTGATATTCATCTTCTGACCTCCGTCTCCTTGGAAAATGGCGAATTTGATATACAGGTATAGACCCTCATGTGGCAGCATAATGCCAGAGATCAATAACTGGCTCCTCAGCATATTATGCTCTCTTGCAAAATATTATATGGCTGCTGTTCATATTACTTCAAGCGACGAACTTTGAAAGTATGGCATGATCGCCGCGGAATATGAACACGCACCAGAACATCATATAAAATAGCATTATGGCCAAGGAGGAGACTCCCACTTTGTTTTTTAGATATCGCGTCACAAGCAGTTGGATGGGCATGCGGATGGCTAAGTTAAGATAAGATAATTTATTTATTTTCGATTTACTAAATTACTAATTTTAAATATCAAATCATCGGTCATTAATATTTACTAAAGCGGATTACATAGTACATTGATCATCAATAATATTAAAACCAAAGTAGAAAAAATTGCTACATTAAAGCGTATTAAAAGCAGCGATAATTAATATTTGATAAAACTAAAACTGATTTTAACAAAATGATTAATAATAATGGTGAATGGAAGAATATATTTAAATTTAAGAAATAATGTTTTCATAAGCGTGCTAAATCGTTAATTTACGCACGGTTAGTGTGGGAAATTTTATATTTTAGGGCAAGGGCGAAGCCCGCGCCCTTAAATTTATAAACTTTCCCACACTAACCGTGCGTAAATTAACGATTTAGCACGCTTATGAAAACATTATTTCTGTTCTATTGCACTACTCAAATTGATTATCAACAAAGATTACAATGAAAGATTGAAAAATATGGTAAACGTTCACAACCTTTCTCCCCTTTGTTGAAATGTGCCGTCCGCCTCAGTTGGCAGGGTGTCAATATCAATGGACGAGTTTATGTGGTCTCTCAGAAACGTAAATGCATACAAGCCTATTTGTGTGGCATTCTTAATCAATCACGATGGAACCAACAGTTAAACTTGAGAGAGAAAATTACGTCTTTAATAAATATTAATTTACAGCTTTTTCTCAAACAATGAAAAATGTTGGCAGTATTTATTTAACTAGGAAGGAAATTTATGTTCACGGTGCTATTGGAAACATTGGCATTTTGGAAAAAAAACCCGCCAAGATGTGATGACTGTGGAACAGATGTGAAATTACAAACATTTGATGTCGTTTGTAATTTCTGTGGCCTGTAACCGACATCGCATCAATGATAGACATACCGGCCTCAAGCAGAACAGTGGCAGTTGTTGATCTCAAGCAATGGTTGATGTAACGGGTAATCTTTAGATGCATTTATTTATAAGACTTGATTATTATATAAAACGAATTTGATACCTTTAAATATCCGTATTTCCTATTTCGTTTGCCTGTCGGCCCCTGGCTCATTTCGTTTGTTAGCCAGATATCTTAATGTCTCATCGCCAGCGGAGAAAAACTACCTTTGTTCAGCTAAAACAGCAAGAAGAGATTCATCATCTACGTCTCTCATGAACTTTTCGATCTCCGCTTCTCTAGATAATTCATATCTGAAATCACGTCTTGTTTCTATGAGGCGCCTTTTGTGTCAATATTGTCAACGACAAACATATAGAGGTAAAACCAAAATATAAAGTCGCCATTTGTGACAATATTGTCAGACACAAATATATAGAGGTAAAACCAAAATATAAAGTCGCCGTTTGTGACAATATTGTCAAACACAAATATATAGTTAAAACCAAAATATAAAGTGACTTTTGGCAAATATAGTTTAGTTTAAAATATATATATATATTTACAAAAATATTGTGTATATATATATAAAACGATATAAGTAGGGCCTATATATAAAGTTAATTTTTTTTAATATATATAAATATTTTTTGAAAATAAAAATAAACGTCTTAATTTGACGTAAATATAAAGTACACGAACAAAATATATGGTGTACATGTAAACCGGATATGCCCAAAGGAAGCTGCGCAATCGATGTGCGCGCGAGTAATACTGGTTAATCAAAACTGCAACTGGGTTCTGAAGCGAAACTATGACAGCGGTGAAAGCCATTCGCAGGTCACAGATGTGGCGAATCAAACAATAAAATCACGTACCTGAACATATTTCAGTTCACTGCCATAATGATTTAGTAAAGGCCTATTCCAATTTTCAGCAATTACTGTTATCATTTACAATCGTACTTCAGAGGTATCACATCAATTAGATATAAATACATGTACATCTACTTATAAATCACCATAAGGTATCCTAGTATAGCCTGCAGCCAATATCACGGCCTGTCCCTTTGATGTTCAATCTACGATTCCGCCGGCCAAGTCGCTGGTTGCTATTTGCCGCATAAAAACATCAACAGAAGTTGAAATAAAACATGCGCAGTAGTTCTACATGAAAATAACGATGTATTAATTATGAGCAACACAAATATTAGGCAATTTGAAATCATACTGAATATGAGCATATTTCATTGATCAGAATATGTCCATTCATAGCTTAGTTATAGGATTTGGAATTATATTGTCGTTTTGTATATTTTATCGTTTTTCGACAAAAATTTGCAGGGAACTTGGTATAAGTACAGTCAATGTGGAAACTAATGGCTCATGGTGCATGTATGGCTAAACGTGTGGTAACTCCTCAAATTTTTATTATGTCGGACATCTTTGATATCGGGGGTGATAATATTGATTGTTTCAGAGACACCAATAGGTTATAGTTACTTAATAGATTATAGTTACTTAATAGATTATAGTTACTTGCTACATGAAGGAGCAATACAATTAGTCAATTTAGTTTGTAAAGTGGGAACACTGGAGTGTAGTTTTCTGGGGAATGAACCTCCGCTTATACCCACGAGAAAATCCTCCATCAACTGTTTGTGAGGTCGAAAACTACTTTATTCAATTCCGCGCAAAAGGCCATGTGATGGCGATTTCCGTCCGTCCGTTCGTCGCAGGGTCCGTCCGTTCGTGTCCGGCCGATATCTCGTGCAGTTTTCTATCTAGAGTTGCGATTTTGATGAGTGGATAAAGTAGGGAGAGATGATTATCGTGTACCAAATCTGAGGTCAAAGGTCAAGGTCCACTGAATTCCCAAACAAGGAATGCTGCATTTTTGGGAGAGCTAGTTATTACACTCCAAAATTAAAATCTCTTTTACAAGCAGGCGTATTTTGAAGCCAATTTTTGCTCTTGTTAAATATATCTAAAATATGACACCCTCAACCAAAACTAATGTTTTCAATGGCACCGTATCTACATTGACATTATATCGAAATAAAGGCCTACTTTTGACTCAAATTGTCATATTACATGTAAATATTTAAATCCATGCAGAAATGTATATGAACATGCCAAAAATAAACGAAAGTCCAATTTCAAACGTCCGTCGATGATGTTTAATGTTATTTCTATCCTTAGGCGTGTACAGTATAAACGTATGTATTTTTCTGTACGTATTTGTTCATTCCCGGATACCGGCCTTCCATACACATTCCTTATTACGAGCTTACAATTGATGAACAACTGAACTACATTCACAATAAACATGAAACACAATCGTAATCACAATCTTAAAAAAATCGAGGACGGAGAAGGGGGGCATAATGGCCCCACTCACCAAACTTTCTCCCCTATCTCCGTAACGACAAACAATTAAAAGCTGATCCTCCGCGATCTTTTAGTTTATCATATTCGGGTCATTTTGAACCTTTTTGCATAACCCCGCGAAGCCTGGACAGGTCCCAAACAAGCTCAGAGCAGAGAGAGTTAACATCCCTTCGCCGATTTGGCAGAAATGGTC
Source organism: Hanleya hanleyi (assembly GCA_036873755.1). Taxonomy (NCBI): domain Eukaryota; kingdom Metazoa; phylum Mollusca; class Polyplacophora; order Lepidopleurida; family Hanleyidae; genus Hanleya; species Hanleya hanleyi. The sequence continues at coordinate 17,289 of JAVTVY010047286.1, read as the reverse complement.
TATGTTGAATGGTCCGACTCAAACAAATATTCTAATCAATAGCTGCAGAGTTCAGAGTTCGGCCATAAGGCACAGTGTGTAAATCTAAGACCCCCAGCAAGATTGGGATGTATGTGAGCATTTGATTGCCATTAAGAAACGAGTCTGATCACTATTTAAAAAATCGTACCGTTGGCTGATCATAAATAATGATATCGGTTACAGTAATGTTGTTTGCAGCGTAGGATGCAGCGATTCAGTGCTGCTTAATTCTGGTATATCCTATAGAACATTCTTGTAATCTCGTAGGATTACGTTTTCAAGGCAAATATAAGTAAGTCAAAGTTACAAACTAGGACGAAAGGGCCGTTACTTTGAGTTGATCATTTCTACCAAGGGAGCGTACAGATGATCACGATGTGGCTGTCTTGGCTACCGAAGATTATTAATAGTGGACTTTATCGGAAATATCTGCACTTACCAGTCGTGGTGACGACAGTAGCTTGTCCTGAACGGATAACCTGACCACCACCGGCATATCTACGAGATCTTAACCCAATACAGACGCACACAGTGATACCGATGATTACCCCAATAAATGTGATGGAACCAATCACAGCACCAGCAATCGCCCCAGATCTGAAAAGATAGATTTATAACTTGCCTTTCATTCAGTTCAAGATTCAATTGCACTGCGCAGCCTACATCACCGAATATGACAGTGAGTGAGTGAATATGATTTAACGCTACTTTCAACTATATTTCAGTCATATCACGACGTTGGGTCTTATTCCTTTTCACTCCCGGGAATCACACAGGTGGGGTCCTATTCTTTTTCACACCCGGGAACTCCACACGTGCCTCAGATAGTCGCCTCTTACGGCAAGGTCTCTGAGGAGCTGAGGCCTATTCTTACCATGTCCCAGGTCAATCCCCGGAAGTCCCACGGGGTCCGAATATGACATCATCATCTGACGTGTTTAATCACCGGATGTGACGTAATCATCAGAAGCTATGTAACACAAGAGCATCAGCAGGTTCAGGGGTACGCTGATAAACAGCTTGTATCACTGACGTCCCTACTCTCCGTGTTCCCCCGCTGATTCACATGGCATATTTCGCGCCTCTTGGCCGTAAGGGGTCGCCCTGCACCGGCCAACCACCAATGACCAGTGAGTATCACTCTTACGGAAGAGTCTTGGTCCGCTTTGTTTATCACGGCAACCAGCATCCGGGCATCCGACACCTTTTCTCTCAGTGGGTGAGAGGTCTTTCGGCCAGTCACCATTAAATGTTTCCATGAAATGACGGCGCTAAGCTGCCAAGATTAGTCTCTCGGTAACAGTAATAAATTACCCAGCGTATATGACATCTATTATTCCCACAGATCAATTTCACATAAACTAGGATGAAAGTAACTCCGAAAATGGAAGTCATTGTGATAAAATATTCTATATTTCGGCTTTGCTTATGCCATCATCAGAATATTTTATCACAATGACTTCCATTTTCGGAGTTACTTTCATCCTAGTTTATATGACATCTAATGAGTGATAACTGTGTGGAAAAACGCGAAAAACTAGTGAATTTATTATTTGTTCACAATCAACTGTGAATTAAAGCAATATGAGTTGTCTCCCTTTTCAAACGTTCATATGTCATTAACGGCAAAACTAACAATTAACGGACGGCACAACAGCTCTAATTCCGTTTATTTCTGAGTTAAGAGTGAACAGATTTTTGGATAACTTCCTCCGTTGTTTAGTAAGGTTCGTCAACAGATTGCAAACATTTGTTCACTGATACCTTCAAATAATTAACAAATAAATCCCTGTAAATGTTGTTAATATCCCACTGATAACATCAGCTTTACCGTTATGAGTATATCAGGAGATCAAGCTGCTTAGAATGGTAACGTAAAAACACCGTTCAATTGTTTCAGATTTTAAATTGAATGTTGACTGTTAATAAAGACGGGGGAAAGTTGCTTTGACAGATGCGGTAAGAGGGCGTGCCGCTGTCAAAATATTGGCATGGCTTCCACATTACGTGAGAGTCGTGATCTTACTATCATGAAGGCATGACGTGATTTCGATCACGTGAGGTAGTTAGCCAATCGTGGTTAGTATCAACCACCTCGATGGGGGTCTAATAACACCCCAGCCACCAGTCAGATTTTTGGACCGGATTCGGGGCCTTCGCGCACATCGCCGGAAGTGACATCATATATAGTAAAATAGATGTTTGCCGAACATTTCGATTACTTTTCAAGTCTGCATAATACCTAGTTGACCTAGCGTTAACAAAAATTATCTGGAGATTATTTTCTCTATTTATCTGGACAATGTATATGAAAAGCAGTTCGCTCATGTGCAACACTGAAGGAGCTGTTCGGCTGGATTCAAACTGAACCGTGCGTTCGTTGGTTTTCCCCTATACGTAAGGTCAACTTCCGCTATTGGAGGCAGGGATGGTAAATGAGCCTGCGAAATGGAGCATGCGCGTTGGGGAGGATGGGTTAGTATGAGGAATCTGGTTATCTCCGAGCTATTACGGCACGGCGATTGGGTAACCAGATAAACGCCCCCTTACGGCCAAGAGGCGCGAACTTGGCGATGTGAATCAGAGGGGGAACAAGGAGAGTATATACAAGCTGAATATTATGAGCGTAGTTCAGGAGGATCAGGGAGGGATAAGTGACGCAAGATCAAGAGGGAGTGAATCTGTGAAAGAGGTTGGATAATCAACATTGGAGCAAACAAGTTCAACGGAGGGGCAAACAAGGTCTGTGAGGAGTACTCAGGGCCAAATGAGGAGCAAACATGGTGTAGGTTCGGGAGTAAACTCGGTTTAGATCGAACCATGGAAGCGCCATGTTTAATCACGTCTCTATTTGTAAGAATCGTTCTGTTATTTAATCACACGAATTCGATCGTCACAATGAGTTCAACCCATACGACACGGTCTCGAATAATGCAGGACATTAGTACCTCGATTCGCATTGCTAGGAATCCATACTGGCATTCATGTTGAAGCACAGTATCACGCCGGAACTCCGAACAGCGCATGTCAGATGTATGACTTCCGTTACCATGGAGATCAGCTCGAGAAGGAAAACCAGGAGAAACACCTCAAATTTGAAGAGATCCTTCGCGGGTAGAATCAAGGGAATATACATGTCATTTTGGATATATATTTAATCTCCTGATAAGAAAGAAATACAACGAGGACTATATATGAGCGGAAACACATCCTGTAGCATGATGTGCCTCACGTGCAGTGGATCACGGTTCACAGCTAAGAGCTGTAAAATCCTTACACCATTAATGCGCGAGATACTATGACTTCGACGAAATTGGCCGAGCAGTTGCGAATGGAGGTCAACCGATATACAATTCCCATAAAACGACCGTCGTGTTTGGTCATATGATAATAATTGTAAATAAGTTGTAAAGAATTGCAGACTATTTGATCACGTGACACTTTAAGCTACAACATGTTTCATCTATTCTCAATATACTCATCATTCGACTCGGAGATATCGAACGAGAACATAGAAGGAAAATTGCCATACATCAAAAATAGCTATCCAAATACCCTTCAGAGAGCCAACCCTGACAGCATGATATACTATACATGTTGAAGGATCTGATTTTGTCACATCTTCACTTTTTACGATTTCGACCTATTCGCAGCCGTTGCGTGTGTCTACATTTATAAGAATTCCATTAACAGTATTTCGTTAATAACGAAATACTGTTATACGATCACTTTCTAAATGATAAAAACTATAAGAATTCCATTTCCTAAATGTACATCTTGTCATGAAACTGAACTGAAACAGAAGAATGACATAATTAAATCCTTATTATTCATAGTTCTGAAGTTTATTCTTTTTGTTACATCTCTTATCATAGGAGAATACCATTATCAAAGAGAGAATTGCGAGTTGAAATCGGTGATCGAATACCACAGCAATTATAGCAATGGAACAGGTGTGTAGATATCGAATGTGGTCAGCCATAAAGTCTTGGATAGCTTTTAATCTATTGTATCTTATATGATAGAAGAAGGTATAAATGGTATTTGGCTGAATCCTTGAAATGACCAAATTCCTTGTGTCAGTAAGAAAACATTTGAATGTGAATATAAAGATAACATACATGGTAAATCTATTTATGTATATATGTGTGTGTGTGTATATAGATTGAATAGCTTCAGCCAAAGTCATCCTTTTGTGGAATTCCATTAATTCTATGAGAATAATCATTGTACATGCCTTACGTTTATCGCCCTGTCAAGTTGTCCGATGGATATTTGGACAGCTTTTGTAAGATGTACGGATGGCAATTTGAGGTAGAATATAACTTTCCTGCTATTGTCTCCCGTTGCAATGACGTATATATCGAGATTGAATGGGACATTATATAGCGAGCAAATATAGTAGGCAATTCGATACAAATTAATATCGCAGGATCAACATGGCGGCCGGATAAAGGAAATAATTTGATAGGTTGAATTCATTGATATATCACGTGAGTGAATATTGTGATTGGGTACATGATTCTGATTAGTCTAATCCTTGAATCTAAACCGGTTTACCCCCGAGCATACGCTCTGTTTGCTCTTCCGTTGACCCTGACTGGTATTGTTGACCTTGTTTGCTCTTCGGCTGACTTCCGTTTACCTCTGTTTTCTCCCACCGTTTACCATGTTTATTCCTCCATTCACCTTGTTCGTTACTCCGTTGATCGTGCTCTTCCGTTGCTCTTGTTTGCTTCTCCGTTCAGCTCGTTTGCTCTTCCATTTACCTTGTTCGTTCCTCCGTCAACCTAGTTTGCCCCTTCGTTTATCCTGCAGTTTGCTCCTCCGTTTACCATATCGTTTACCCTATTCACTGATCATGGTTATCGATCCTGTTCTACAGCTTCACTCGCTCTTGATCTTGTGTGTCTTATCTATCTCTGATCATGATCTTAGACCTGAACCTATTTATGTTATTGTGTTAAGTCACCTCCGGTGATCAAGTCACTTCCTGTACTGATGTTAAATCTTAAATTGTGCAGTTTTCATAAAATAAAGAATATACCGGTGTCCCAAGATATCTCGAAATTTTAGGATATTAAAGATAAACAAATCACCGAAACAAATGCAAAAATCGGATAAAAGGATGGTCTGGTTTCATATTCACTACCAAACCTCGTGGAAAATTTATCATTGAAGAAATAACGAACTTCATTAGTTCATTAGTTGGTTTATACTGTGTCAGTCACTGTAAAGGTAATAATTGGCAGAAGTTCAATATTGAGGAATTATAAACCGAGTGGACGGAAAGAGTTAATAGTAGCGGTTGGTGTGTAATGAAGAAAACAATGGAATACATGGATGTTGCTTATTCATGTACAGTGAAGAATATTATGTACCACCATGGCAGTTTAAAGGCCTGATACTCAAATTATTCTCCCGTAAGGAATTCACAAAGAAAATTGCTGTAAAATTAGGCTATTGTATGACATTAAAAAGAAATATATGGGCTGAAATCGATGTCTCTCAAACTCAGCGAACGTGACATATGTTACAACAGGTACAAAATGAGACACATTTGGCCACAAAAAACTAAACTTGTTTCTACCCTTCACGAGAAAATAGAAAAAATGATCTTTAAAAATAAACAGCATGGCCTGCCGTTTATTTTTCCACGGCCGTGTCAACAAGCGTATACACGTGTGGTGCATTCTATCAGTAGGCATGAACCATGCCGTTATTCCATGGCTGCAGAGCTCTGTGCAGCATTCAGATTCGTGAGCGTCGCTACGTCAATCATACGTCACGCAGCACACACTCAATGGCGAAACAGAAAACCCGTCGAAGCGGGCAGAGTTTCAAATTTCTCTGACAAGATATTGTTGCATTCGTTGTAGGCCTATATGGCGATTCCACTATCATCAAATATAATACATACATGTATATGCTTTGGTAATCTTCCCTGCTGAAAAAACGCATAGGGGAGAGTTTACAAAATCCATCCGTTTTGAGGCTGATTACATCTTTAACATAATTTACCTACTGAATGTTGCATGAGGCACCAATATTAACGCGTTAATAAATCGTGTATTGAAACCATAATGATATTTATATTTCATTTGTTGCTCCCCAAATGCAAGTTCTTGGCTTCTTTCTTTCCATTTTCCAGCTCCTATCCTTCCCAAACCAGACGCCTCCCGCCTTCCACCATTGCCCCCCCATCTCCTCAACCAGAGAACCTGCACTCATGGACAGCCGGAGTCATGGGTGGACGAACCGTTCAATAGTTCCTGACCGGTACTGCTTGGTGCTGAATTGATATTGCGTGGCAGTTCCGGACTTACCCGGTCCTTCTTAGTGCTTAGCACATGTACAGCTTGATAATTCCGGACCCCGGTACTGCTTGGTGAGGAATTGGTACTTCCTCCCCAGTAGTCCTCCCACCCCAATATGATTATCAGAGAGCTATAGCCTTCTCCAGAAAGTATCTGATCTCCCCCTGAATAACTGCCGCTCTTTGAGGTTAGAGGTACGAAAAGTTGCCTCCGGGAAGTAGTCGCCTCGGTTTCACGTTTACCAAAGGGAACCACAATTATTTTGAATAATATATTGATAAACTATTCCAGAATATTTGTTTGAAAAAACTATGCTGTTTTTTTTTCGTGTAGCCTACATTATGAAGTTATTTAAAAAAAATAGAATATTTTATTACTAAAACTCATTGTGAGTGTCTTTGGTTCTCTGCACCAGCACGGCCCTACTGAAACAAAGGAGATAAAACCCTTTCCGGGTTGGGATAGTGGGCGAATTCGCTGCGTTAGAATACGCCAGTGTTACCCTGTGAGCAGGTTGATATCAGCTAATGAAGAACCTGTCTGTCGTGTTTGATAGTTCACATTCGTATATAACAGACATATCACTGCATCAGCGCCTGACGGCTCATGTTTATCCGCAAATATGGCATACATACATTGAGCATCGGCGCAGAGGTAGTTTCAGACAAACACTATCTTGACTGCCAAATCAAGATGAAATCGATAAAATAGATATTGCTGCTTATCGGTAGTCTCCATTCGATATCCTAGCAATTTCGATTCGGTAAACCAGGGTTTTCGACTCGATAACCTATGTTTTCTAAATTATTGAATATTATACAATTAGTTGTTTACTCACCCGAGGGAATAGCTAACATAGGAGTAGCCGTAGGTGTAGCTGTAAGTGTAAGTATCAGAACAACAATACTGTGATCCGTATAAACCACAGCAAGACCCGAAACAGTAAATATAGGTGGTTTGTCCAAAGTTTGTCTGGCTGCACAAAGCAGCGTTACCTCCTGCAAAAACAAAAATGGCGGAATACATGTAATAGTATAATCATATATTGCTCCGACCGTGGGAGCATCCATTTGAAAAAACTATTTTAGCATCATCAGTCTCTCCGAACACTTAAAACGTAATTACAGACATGAGGCTATAATGTGCTGGTAATTGACCCCTATGCTTGGAACAATCCGCGCACTGACCAGAGACACAATACAAGTTTGATCTCATCCTGCTCTGAAGCTCGATGACATGCTATTGTTCGGTCTATAATAACTTATTGAGAAAGGTCAATAATTGTATTGCCATTGACCAGTTAGGGTCAGCCACATAAAGTATGTCGGCTGTTTGGCTGGGTTTGCGCCTTACTCACACACACAAAGTTTGGAAATTTTAAAGTTCTTACGCTACAAGAACTAGTGTTGTAACATTTTATTTATAGTGTCCGTGTTTTTGAGCTTTGTATACATTTATTATTAGCGTATATATTATGTTCAAATTACATATGTCTTAATCTTGTATTATGTGCTCAGGGACTATATCTTTGATCAGCATCAGTGGAATTTTTTTTAGAAAACAATCTGGGCATAGTTGACATACATTTGTGTTGTGTTTTGTTACAGTTGAGAAATGTCGCCATTGAGGGTTCCCTTGTGCTCCGAAACGGAGAAACATTGCCAGCTGAAACGTTGTGGCTTTGTATATTATGATATTGGGGTGATTCTGAGCCCACTCACATAATCCTGAAGCAGAGAATCATGAGTAAATAAAGATGGCGATCTAGGCCTGGTTGATAAGGGTTTTCCCTATTTCAGGGGTGATGTCCGTGTTTCCGGATTTTATATGTTCAAACTGAATCCTAATTTTACATGCACCCACCCATGACTTGATCGCCCTAGAGAAGCGCTTCACTTTGAAATCTCTCACCACCCAATCGGACCACTAGGGGCCCATCTCGACCCCAAAAACCTCTAACGTAAAATTGGAGCCCCGAAAGGGCAGACAACTCTGTATGAACAATTCCTGGTTATCTCCCTTGATTCGTACCGGAAGTGACCTTTGACCCCTGCGCATGCGCACAATACCGAAGGCAAATGGTTCCCAGCGGGCAAAGGTCACTTCCGATATGAATCAGCGGAGATAACCAAGAATTGTTCAAACAGAGTTATCTGCCCCTTTCGGGGCTCAAATTTCACGTTTGTATACTACTCATATACATCTCAAACTTGATGCGGTTGATTTTGTGAGATAACATGCAGCCAGAGGATGCTAAGTCCCCCGCCGAAATGGCAGCAATATTTTTTGGCATTGTTGGTCTCGGGGTGATATACATGAGGGAGGCAACACAGGGGCTCATTACCGTTGTTAATTGGTTAAATAGGTTGATTATAGGTTGGGGGGTGGGGGGTCGAGGTGGTAATAAAGGCCCTCTTTTATTACCGACCTCGACCCCCCCCCCATAATCAACCTATTTAACCAATTAACAACGGTAACGAGCCCCTGTGGGAGGCAACTGCTATACTTCATAGGCGTTGGATGCGGAAGGTTCTTTATGCCTTCCCAAGTTTTAAAATCAACTCAGAACGGTTGACATTTTTTTGCTTCTGTAAATTAGCTTCCATGCAATGAAGCATGGAAATTATATGTAACCAAGAAGCGACCCCAAGTGACATCTCAAGGCATATTATCTTAAAACCAAATTTGACGAGAAGCTAAATGCATCCTCAACCTATTGTCTGGAAATCAAATTTTAAATTTGCCACCAGGTGTCGCCACCTGTAGGTGCAAGTGGGCGAAATGCAATCTCAAGGATCATCTCATGACATGGTGTATCACCATACAAACTTCGGGAAGAATCTGAAAAGGGGTTATTGCCCGGAAACCAAATTTAGATTTGTATGCACAAGTGTGCGAAACACAATCCCAAGGGACATCTTACGGCACATGAATACCAAATTTGAGAAGAATCCGTGAGCAGTTGTCAAATTATTGCCAGAATCAAATTTAAGATTTTTCCACCAGGTGTCGCCACCAGTATGCAGAAGCAGGTGAAATACAATCTCAAGGGACATATCATGGCATGGTATCTACATACCGAATTGGAGAAAAATCTGATGAGCGAAATCAAATTTAGATTTGACACGAGGCGGTGCTACCTGTAAGCACAAGTGTGCGAAACGCAATCCCAAGCGACATCATATGTCATGATATATTCATATCAGATTTAAGAAGAATCTGACGAGTGGTTCTCAAGTTATTACCCGGAAACAAATCTGGTATTTCGCCACCAAGTGGCACCACCTGTAAGTAAAAGTGAGCGAAACGCAATCTCACGCAACATCTCCTGGCATGATACATGCATGCTAAATTTGAGGAGATTCCGATGAGCAGTTCTCAAGTTAATAGCTGAAAACAAATTTTGATATTAACACTTGTTGGCGCCACCTACATGTATAGGCGCAAGTGGGCGAAATGCAATCCCAAGCGACATCTTAGGTCATGGTATTACCCGGAGACAAATTTGGGATTTTGCCACCAGGTGGCACCACCTGTAAGTGCAAGTGAGTGAAAGGCAATCCCATGCAACACCTCCTGGCATGGTACATGCATGCTAAATTTGAGAAGAATCCGATGAGCATGCAGTTCTCAAGTTATTGGCCAAAAATCAAATTTCAGATTTTGTCATCAGGTGGCGTCACTTTGTGAGCAGAAGTGGGTAACGCACTCCGCGAACAACATCTCATGGTAAGGTACAATGTATGCATGCCTAACTTGGGAAGAATTTGATGAGCAGTTCTCAAGTTATTGCCCGGAAACCAAATTTCGAGCAACATTTCAAAGCGTTCCAAAGTTATTGCTTGCAGTACAAAAGAACGGAAAGAACCCTAGTGGCGCCACCTACAGGCAGATCTTTCTGAAACGCAATACCAATCAACATCTTGTCACAAGGAACTAGATACAGTCGATCGAATACGACTGGAGGCATGCCTTTTGCATCTTTAATAAACGAAACATTCATTATTTGTGAAGAAAGTAAAAACGTAAAACTTAGGAAAAACATCATTAACATGGCCCCATAAAATAACTTGAGGGTAGGTACCCACATACCAAATTTAAAAGAATCCATTAAGGTCCAACAGTTACTGTCCGGAAATGCAATTTTACCTTGGCCCTCAGGTAGCGCCATGTGTAGGCAGATAGGCATAACAAATAATCCCAACCGAGATCTTGAGGCAAGATCCCTTGACATTGGAAATAGAAAATGTTAACTTGGTCTACAGGTGGCGCCACCTATGAGCAGATCGACAAGACAAACAATACCAAGTGAAACCTTCAGGTAAGGTACATGTACACCACACTTGGAAATAATTCATTCAAGTATTAAAAAGTTATTGTCCGGAGACATAATTTTAAATTTACCCCCAGGTGGCACCACCTATATGTGGATCGGCATGAAAAACAATGCCAAACGAGAAATTGAGGCGAGGTACTCACACACCATATTTGGAATGAATCGGTTCAGATTTTTAAAAGTTTTTGTCTAGAAACACTTAACTTAACTTTCAGGTGGTCCCCCTATCAACATGAAAAACATTCTCAAGCCAGATCTTGAGACAAGGTACGACCACACCAAATTTGGAAAGAATCTTTAAGGTTTTCAAAAGTTATTGTCTGGAGATGCAATTTAACTTGGCCCAAGGTAGCGCCACCCAGAAGCGGATTGGCACGAAAAACAATTCCAAGCAAAAATCTATAGACAAGGGATCCGTTTACCAAATACAAAAACATGCCGGCCTGTGCCTGATAAATTGAAACCTTTTGGGGTTGCAATTATCCCAATATTATCCCAATATTGCAAACAACACACAAATTTCAGCTTCTGCCAAGAGATATACCGGTATATGCTCAAACACAATATATGCTAGCCTATGTTTATGTATACTATGATTGTCTTTTTGAATTTGATGCTAATACTGTTATATGGAAAATGGAATAGGTCTTTGGATTATGGACGCGGATATTCTCTAATGGACGACGGCTGGATTATGAATGATGGACTAGACGCTTGTAATTAGGAACTCAGTTGTAAATATTTGATAGCAAAAGTTCTCATTTTCTAGATATTCCATGGAATTGTCACTAATTCTTCGAAATGCAGTGACGCCCGTCAACGCTTGTAGTTACGCCTTAACGCTCTAACATAACGCCTTGACGCCATGATATAGACCGGAGAGAGAACAACAACAACAACAAGGATGACACTTGGGAGAACAACAACAACAACAAGTTTTTTTTTCATATAGTTTATTTTCCCCAATGTTACATCATACCCACGCTGGGGGAGCCGCGTTGGGTATGTTTACAACTCAAAAAGACTCTTGCCCAATCAGAGGCCACCATTTGCATCTGTCCTATTCGTTCCTGGCCGTTAGATTCTTGTCCAATCAGAAGTCTCCATTTCAGAAAGTTCCATCTTCGGCCATGTTCGCTCTGAACCGTTTATTCTAATCATCGTCGGACAGGCCTGGATATTCTTCGGGCAGCATGTCCTGAAACAGTTGTTTGCGCATTCTGATCGCATTTTCCAGGGCCTCGGTGGGTGGTAGCCCCATAGCCTCTTCCAAGTGACGCTTGGTCTTCATGATGGACCTGTGCGTGGGGTCGCCTTTCATTTCAAGCGGTAGTAAGGTATACTGTTCATAGATCGCCATGGCTGTTTTCCTGATGCGGGGGCGCATTTGGGTGTACGTCTGTTGTAAATTTATCCTCTCCGGCATCCTCGATCGCTGCAGCGTACGTATTGATAGCTGCTGTCACAATACGATCCCAGAAGGTAGGTTCTGCCTCACTTTCCACGGACGTAGGCTGACTATCTGAGGTTAAGCTCTCCGTATCACTAGATAGATAGCTCAGATCTCGGAAGTGACATTTGCATACGACCCCTGTGAGGTAACTTTCGCTTCCGTTCACGTGACCGGAACTGACCTTTGACCCCGGCGCGCGCGGTGTAAAGGTTTCCACCGCGGTGGAAACCTTTGCGCGCCGGGGTCAAAGGTCAGTTCCGGTCACGTGAACGGAAGCGGAAGTGACCTCACAGAGGTCGTATGCAAATGTCACTTCCGAGATCTGAGCTCCACAGGCTTTGAGCTCCAAGAGCTCCGATCCAAGAGCTCTGCCACACGGGAGTTCCCACCACCACCACCGGGCGTTGACGCCCGTCAACGCCCGGTGGTGGCGGTGGTGGTGGTGGTGTGTGTGTGTGTGTGTGGTAGTGTGTGGTGGTGGTGTTGGTGGTGGTGTCTGTACATATAAGAATGAACATGTGTCCCTCATCAGTCCTTATGTATTGGTCGACAGATCAACATGTCGTGTACGTGTACGTTCTGTCAGAGAACCTTCTCTCGTCGCGATAGTATGCTCAAGGCAAACACAACCAAGAGACACCGCCGAGTCCCGCTATAGGTCCAACAAGTGCAGTAGAGCATCCCTATACGATGACGATGAGCGGCCCTACGGCATGTGGAAAGACGTTCTGGGTAATGAAGTTCTTAGAGGAAGGTGTGGCAACCCCAGCTCCGACACGTGTTGTTTGGTGCTATAGCCAATGGCAGCCCGCCTACGAAACTACGCGATTACAGAATGTGAGTTTTGTCCCAGGGATTCCTCATGACATAGACGAACCGTATTACTTTGACCCCGAGCAGACCAACGTGGTAGTGCTAGATGATCTGATGAGTGCGGCCAAGGACAATTCGAAAATCGCCGATCTATTCACCAAAGGGTCCCATCATCGCAATCTGTCCGTCATCTATTTGACCCAGAATCTCTTCCCTCAAGGGAAGGCGTCCAGAGATATTGCCTTGAACTGCCAATACTTTGTGTTGTTCTCCAACCCCATCGACAGAGCACAAATTCGTGTGTTTGGTAGTCGAATTTATCCTCAGAACATCGACCATTTCATGCAGGCGTTTCAAGAAGCGACAATTCGTCCGTACGGCTACCTGTTCGTAGATTTAAAAGCCCATACCCCCGAAGATCGCCGGCTGACGACACACCTGCTACCCGGCGAGGGATCACCACAGCCCCTACACCATCCACCGAGTCCACATTTGGTGAAGCAGCAACCCACCCCCGTACAGCGGGCCTTCTTCATACCACCAGTCCCGGAATATCACCCAACCGTGAAGGACCAACCCGAGGTTGAAGAACATAATGTGAACTCGAGGCTATGGAAGGATTTGTTCGCCGAGTATGGACGCCGAGATGGGCGAGATGTTGGAGGTCACAGAAACCAAGTTCAACGCAAAGGGTATTCGAAAGAGGAAGCCGCAATTTTAGCCCATAACAGATTGGCACCCAGACTACGACGGGCTTTACGTCAGCGGTATGCCGACTTACTGACCCATATGAAATTGTTGGATAAGGACCCAGTCCATATGGAAATTGAAAGAACAGCGTCGATGTTGAAAACCTCGGGCATGAACTGGAAAACGGCGTATGTCAGAGCAATAGCACAAAAGAAACATTTGTTCGAACGCATCAATAAACGACGTTAAATAATTAAGAAAGTGTGATAAGGTGTTGAGACGGGCGTTAAGGCGTAACGCCGGGCGTTGACGGGCGTCACTGCATTTCGATGAATTGGTGTCAATTCCATGGAAATCAGAGCTTCTGAGCTAATTCACCAGGGCGTTGAAGGGTTAAGCTAAGCGTTGATGGGCGTTACTGTCTATAAAAGCGAGCGTATTTCCAAAAACACGCACAGTCGACGTTCAACCGTCAACATGGCTTATACTTGCTCTGAGTGCGAACGCACGTTCACCAGACATTACGATATGATGCGACCCCAGAAAAATATACATGGGATTGAAGACTCCGAGGAGTCCGTTGAGGCGGATGCTGATACAGAGACTGCTGAGAGTGTATCGACTGATACCGAAGCAGAGATTGCTGAGAGTCTATCTAGTGATACGGAGAGCTTGACCTCAGATAGTCAGCCTACGTCCGTGGAAAGTGAGGCAGAACCTACCTTCTGGGATCGTATTGTGACAGCAGCTATCAATACGTACGCTGCAGCGATCGAGGACGCCGGAGAGGACAATTTACAACAGACGTACACCCAAATGCGCCCCCGCATCAGGAAAACAGCCATGGCGATCTATGAACAGTATACCTTACTACCGCTTGAAATGAAAGGCGACCCCACGCACAGGTCCATCATGAAGACCAAGCGTCACTTGGAAGAGGCTATGGGGCTACCACCCACCGAGGCCCTGGAAAATGCGATCAGAATGCGCAAACAACTGTTTCATGACATGCTGCCCGAAGAATATCCAGGCCTGTCCGACGATGATTAGAATAAACGGTTCAGAGCGAACATGGCCGAAGATGGAACTTTCTGAAATGGAGACTTCTGATTGGACAGGAACGAATAGGACAGATGCAAATGGTGGCCTCTGATTGGGCAAGAGTCTTTTTGAGTTGTAAACATACCCAACGCGGCTCCCCCAGCGTGGGTATGATGTAACATTGGGAAAAATAAACTATATGAAAAAAACTTGTTGTTGTTGTTGTTCTCTCAAGTGTCATCCCTGTTGTTGTTGTTGTTGTTCTCTCTCCGGTCTATATCATGGCGTCAAGGCGTTATGTTAGAGCGTTAAGGCGTAACTACAAGCGTTGACGGGCGTCACTGCATTTCGAAGAATTAGTGACAATTCCATGGAATATCTAGAAAATCAGAACTTCTGAGCTATTCCACCAGGGCATTGAAGCGTTAAGCTTGGCGTTGGCGGGCGTTGCTACAATATCATACCTCATACGACGCATTCGGACCAAGGATGGTCCCTCTCTACACCAAATACCTTCCTTTCACTGCCCCAAAATGTCCACTTTGGCTACTACTCGTACTGATGACGTCACAGATGACGTGAACATCCCTCAAATCGGGGTCTACACCCCAAGAGCTACAAAATGACACATCACACGACGCATTCGGACCAAGGATGGTCCCTCTCTACACCAAATACCTTCCTTCACTGCCCCAAAATGTCCACTTTACTTACTACAACCAACTGCGCATGCGCAGATTGACGCGACTTCCATTTAAAACCACGCCATTCTGACTCTAATCCACACAAGCTTCACTTTGACGCCTCCCACGACCCATTCGGACCCATAGCGGTGCATCTCTACCCCAAACACGCACCCACATACCCCCAAAAATGCTTGCTTTCTATACTACGGGCCAGACTGCGCATGCGCAGAATATTGAAAACGGACGAACTATTAGTCCAGTCGGATGCTCCTCCACGACAGCTTCACAATAAGACCTCATACGACATCATAGAATCATTAGGGGCTCACCTAGACCCCAAAACGTCCACCCCGTATGGGCCTATACTCCCATAGCCATGCAGTATAGGCCTATGGGCCTACCCAGGCCTCGGTGACTTTTTTCAAAAATTTCACCGTTTCGTGCCGGGACACTTCCTATCATGTTTGTCTTGACGAGACTAAGAAAACAAATCCAAACAACCATACCGCAAATGTATAGAAGTAGGTTTCCCAGTGGGACAAACATTGGTCATATACCCCCAGTATGGAACTATATGGGTCTATATGGGCTATAGACAGACCTCGAACTTTTTTCAAAAATTTCACCGTTTCGTGCCGGGACACTTTCTATCGTGTTCTAAATGACGAGACTAAGAAAACAAATCCAAACAACCATACCGCAAATGTATAGAAGTAGGTTTCCCAGTGGGACAAACAGTGGTCCTATATCCCCCATATAACCAGCCTATAGGCCTATAGACAGACCTCGGTGACTTTTTCCAAAAAATTCACCGTTTCGTGCCGGGACACTTCCTATCATGTTTGTCTGGACGAGACTAAGAAAACAAATCCAAACAACCATACCGCAAATGTATAGAAGTAGGTTTTCCAGTGGGACAAACATTGGTCCTATACCCCCAGTATGGGACAAAATGGGTCTCCCTGAACTTTTTTCAAAAATTTCAACGATTCGCTCCGCGACACTTCCTATCATGTTTGTCTTGACGAGACTAAGAAAACAAATCCAAACAACCCTACCGCAAATGTGGAGAAGTAGGTTTCCCAGGATGGTCCTATACCCCCATACCCCATATAGGCATTTTCACGTAATTTAGAATAAAGTCCGTGTTCCGTATTTTTTCAGGAAAATTTTTACATACACCCACCCTGGAACTAGGGGGAGATAACTCTATTGATAGGCAAGCCCCGTTAAGCCCGGCGACCTATATACCCCCCATACCCCATACAGGCATTTTCCAGGATTTTTTGATAAAGTCCGTGTTCCGTTTTTTTTTCAGGAAAATTTTTACATGCACCCACCCATGACTGGATGCCCCTTCACATAGGCTTCACATGGATACCTCATACAACTCCATCGGCCCATTAGGGGCTCCCCTAGATCCCAAAACGTCTATTTTCATACCCTTTGGCCACCGCGCATGCGTAGAATGGTGACAACGCTCGAGCCACTAGTCCAGTCAGATGCCCCCTCACATAGGTTTCACATTGATACCTCATATGACCCCATTGGTCCATTAGGGGCTCCCCTAGCTCCAAAACGTCTATTTTCATACCCTTCGGCCACCGCGCATGCGCAGAATGCCGATATCTCAATCTCACACCCAGCCCATCAGATGCCCCTTCACGAATGCTTCACTTTGATACCTCATACGACCCAATCGGACCATGCAGCGTATTTCCAGTCTAGGGACTACTTTTTCTTCGCGGAAGCTTTCTTCCGCGACCGCATCACCGCCAGACCGCATCACCGCGGAAGAATACATGCCCTCGGGCCCTTTGCCGGAGCTATAGTGACCCGGAGTTACCTCCCCCTAGATTGGAACTCTTCTGTGTTGGAGGTGAGAAAGGTCAGTCACGTGACGTCATCTCATTTGCATAAATACGACTCAAT
>JAVTVY010047285.1:0-24402 GCA_036873755.1 Hanleya hanleyi | reverse complement strand
TTTTGAGTCCTATCCCAGTGGTGGTGGTGGTGGTGGTGGTGGTGTCTGTATATATAGGACTTTATATGAACTTTCGTGACCTTTTGAGTCCTATCCCAGTGGTGGTGATGGTGGTGGTGGTGTCTGTACATATAGGAATGAACACGGGTCCCTCATCAGTCCATATGTATCGGTCGACTGATCAACATGTCGTGTACTTGTACGTTCTGTCAGAGAATCTTCCCTCGTCGCGATAGTATGCTCAGACACATTCAGTGCAAACACAACCAAGAGACACCACCGAGCCTCGCTATAGGTCCAACAAGTAGAGTAGAGCAACCCTATACGATGACGGTGAGTGACCCTACGACATGTGGAAGGTCGTATTACCATGCGGGTGGAAGTATTGTCCATGGGGACGATTTTTCCAGTTCCGGTAGTAATGGTAAAAATACATATACTCCAGGTCAAACTTTTGGCTACCATGGTGATCAAAATGATACCGACGCTACTGACGCCGATGGTGAAGATAATGATGATGACAATGATGGTGCAGGTAATGGTGAAGGTAATGGTGACGACGCTGATGATGACGGAGAAGTTACGGATGATGATGATGATGATAGTGATGATACTGCTGGTGACTGCGATGACGTCGAGAATGACGAGTGTTTGTGGGATCTCTTCGGGGATAAAGCGATTGATGATCATGAATCTGATATAAACGACCTTGCGGAAGTTTACGAAGAAGACGGAATGGATGAACCAACTGCGCATCAGATGGCATATGACAAACTTTTACCCAGAATACAGACAAGGTTCCGAAATATCTACGTCCGTAATTTAAGGTTATGGAGAAAACTACGGAAGCACCCGATTCATCAGAAAGTAATGGCGACTAAGAAACGGATGCGTGAGGAAGACGACTTATCAAACGATGAAGCGGAAGAGTCTGCCGTTGAGATGCGTAAATTCTTAATAAACAGACTTTTACCGCGCGAGTACACAAGACAACCGATCAAATCCTTTGATTAGTTGATTTCGCCACAAGGGTGTACCGGTGCATTCGTTATCGATATACCCTCAGCTCTTTCACAGGGTTATGGAACTGAAATTGACGTTTGGGTATTAAGATTGCTCAGTTTGTATTTTCGTTTTGAAACTGTCATTACTAAATTAATTTGTGTAAATAAATATATACTTTGAACTTTAACAACCTAAGTTGTGTTCTTCTTTCTTTCAGCCACCGTTTCGAGTCGTTTCGATATGACTTTATATGGACGATAGTCGGTTACAACGAGTATCCAGTGATAATAAATATACCATCCATAGATAGGTGTAGCAACTCTTTATTGTTATTATTGGTTTTGATTTTTTGGAAAGTTTCATTCGTCAATAACCACAAAACTCACAACTACAACAGGTTGGACACATAAAAACCCCGAATGACACCTGTCGGGCGAAACATGCGCAATCTCGGCATAAACTAACTCGACATTTTCCACAAACTTCGATGCCTAATGACTGGTTACAGTTTTTGCAAACTCTGGGCGAGAATAAACGGGATAATTCTTCTACACATTTACGTGTTTTAATCTCCGGAAGTGAAGTGGAATCATTTAGGAGAATGGTTGTCGGACTTCTTATACCCGCATTCCAGTCATCGTCATTATAAACCGTTCGTGTTTCAACGACCCCATCTATGGCAAATACATTCTCCAAACTGGGCCAACCGGAACTACCTAAAATGTCCGCATTTTCTCGTACGAATCCAGCCCATGAGAGCGTTCGGTGGGTGATGGTGGCTTGCGGTGGCTATGTGCATTTGGGTGGCTTGTGCGCGGCCTGTAACACGCATTATCTACTACTCACGCTGAATATTGACCTGTGGGGTCATATGACTGATGGATAAGAATATCCTGGTGATTAGTGTCTCTTTTCATATCCTTTTATATTGCAACTAAGAACGAACACTTGCCCCCAAAGTATCCTACCTGGGTCAGAAGATCGGAGCCGGACATTCTTAAGTCTCCACACCGGTATCTTTTCCCATCACCTATCTATGGTGCGTTTAATTCAACTTTCTGCGTCGTGAATTTTCATTTGGTTCAAGAGAAGCTAACTTAGTACATTTGTATGTTTAACTATGTCATCATGGGCTGTCTCAAAAGCATGCCTCTCTGGCATATATATAGCTCTGTGTGCTACTAGCAGCAAATTAAAGTAAAATTTTACACGTTACGTGCAAATATATCATACAAAGAAGACAAAATGATGTGAAACTCTTTCCCATATTGCTCGCGTAGTTTACAATGGGCAGATCACGGAAAGCATCAGTGGCTTGGGAAGAGGGGGGCGGGGATGGGGAGAGAGGTGGCACCCCCCCCCCACATTTTGGTCATGAGGACTGCTGGAGGAGTGAAAGATACATTCAAAACCAGGCATTTTGTGGATTTTTTATAATCATCTGTCGTGGATTAAAGAAAGTTTTTTGTTTCTGTTTTGCACGGGTGAAAGTAGCTTGTTTAGCTCTTCTCGAATAGCAAACTTTCATTTAAGTTCCCAAACTGTAAATTAAATTCCCAAATTGTAAATTAAATTCCCACACTGTAAATTGAATTCCCAAACTGTAAATTTCTTCAAATATATCAGGACGCAGAATAGATTGAAATAGGAAGCTTTCGGAAAATTGTTCTATGTAAACCTTTTTAACTAGCTTTCATACAGATTGAAATAGGAAGCTTTCGAAAAATTGTTCTACGTAATCCTCCTTAAATAACTTTCTATGAATGTTAAAATGCCAAGTTATGGTGAAGAACCTCACCTCATCTCCAACACGTGTACAAAATGCGCTAGATTGCGCGAAATGTGGCCTAGAATTTCAAAATCTTCCAAGGGACATGCTCGCTGACCTCACAGCATTGCCCGGGATAGTAACATTTTTCCAGTTATGTCCCCGACTTTTGAAAAAGCGTCCCACGCCCGAGCAATAGTGTGACTCACCTTCACATTATAACAGTATACGTTTTTATCCAAGAGCAACGGTACCACCCAACTTCCCTCCATCCCCACCGACACACCCTTGCCTTACGCCCCCATATATACTTGCAATTTATGAAAAATCGCCGTGTGACGGTTTTTCGTGCCTACGTTGATGTGCAGTAAGCGGTAGGATTGGAATCTGATTACTGCACCAGGCCATCTTTCTCTTGTGGGACCATCAGAAAGAGAGATGGAAATGGTGATGTTAAAGCTGACAGAACAGCGTGAACTAAGCCCAAGAGCTCCCCGTTGATGTCAAGAGGAGAAAACTACAGAGGAATCATGTCTTTGTACGAGTTGTCACGGCGAAACAGCTCACCAATTACCAGTATACGAGTTATCAGAGCATTTCCATCATAGCTCTCTAGATGTGTATCTAATACCGCTTATGCCGGTGCTAGGGGCCGTGTGGTCATATCATCCATGTTGCCACATGAACAGGTACAATAAAAGCGTACCTGAGATAACACATATCACGAATCGTTAGATTCTTGGTATGCTTTAGAATAGGTAATACTCAGAAGACTGTTCTGTGAAGTCAAGGACGCAGTCAGTATGTCGGCACCTCTTCCCACTTCCCTTATATGTGTTGTAATTTTCTGTATTTTAGTCCAGCAGCCAAACATGCTTTTTTTTTTGGTTGAACCTCCCACAATGGTTTTCGACTGATTTCATGACTGCATACCATGTACATATAGAAAATGAAGGGTGCCCGGCCCTAAGCATTTTGATAAAACGCCTTTTCACTGCGGCTACTACAGGACAAAATAACTAATATTATAGAAATGTGAATAATTTCATCAATACGTAAATCGATTCAATATCCTTGGACCTAGTGAGGAAGTCAAGCCCTACCGTAAACCTAAAAATAACCTAAAGATGGGCATCCTGGTGACGTCACAGTGACGTTATTTTCCAAAAACAAAAATGCATTTAACAACCGAATTGTTTGATAGATTTTCAATTTTTTTTTGAGTTATGCGAATTTCTCCGTATAAACTGTAAAATAAATTGGAAAATTGTGTGATATATCTGTATGTTATGTAGTAAATCAATAGCATCCTGAATACACATATGCCATATCAATTAGTGGCTGTCATCCTCTTCGCAGATCAAATGGGCGCAATGTGGTATAATTTCTTGTAGGCTTGCTGTGTATAAGCCTACGTTATAAGCCTATTATAAAAATAATTCTATCCATCTCAGGAACATTTTCACGCCAGACCATGGAACGCTCGAAAAAAAATTGCGTAACTGGTCTGTCATTTGGGCAACAGCAATACACAAATTTAGCTGATTTTCAATGAAATACACCCACTGAAGTATCCACTGTGCATATCATATGTTTATATCCACTACGGCGTTGTCAAGGAATCCCAGTAGCTTCCAAAAAAGTGTGAATCATGGCCAGCTTGTTTTCTTTAATTTTGGCTTCCTATCTCAGCTAAAAAGATGGCGTCAAAAGAGAAACCTCATTCCCATATGCATAACCTCGTCAACTTTTCTCCACTAAACTTGATTAGTGATTCTGATTTTTGATCAATCTTTATTTCATTGCTAATTATTTTCAACGTTACAAGTAAGTTCTGGTGGGATTTCCTCTCTGCGACCGTTACAACATTGGAACTCTCCCTCGTTTTTAATACGAAACTGTGCACAAAATCCAAATGGTGTCCTCACGGAGAATAAGTGTTCTCGGATATGCTAAAACTCCGCTGTGCACATGATGTTGCTCCATCATTGCACTTTGTTCGCGGCCTTTGATACAAATCGTCAGAGGAATAACTTTTGGTTCTTCTTGTCAGTACTCCGGCATCGTTTTCCACCACCCGTTTAATTATAGCGTATGCAAAGATGTCAAATATAAAACCAAATCTGTATATCAGTCGACAACAGGAGAAGATCGATATTAATTTCGGTTGATTTCTTCCATCTATAGAATGAGTGATAGACCAGTAACCATGATAACATGTGTGGGCGTCAGATCCAACAGTCAGTATTCAGCCGTCATCCACAAAAGATGCACCAAATTGCGCCCCCTGGTGTCGGATCGGAAAACTAGTGGCACCATATTGTAGCACCCTACATGTACCAAAGATGAACTGTCTACTACGTGCTGTAATGACACTATTAACCCATAATATATTATCCGGGAATTATTGACTGCTCCCTTGATTTGCAACTTGAATAGTGAACTGTGAACTGTGAACTGGGAACTGAGCGCCAACTTATAATACGTTAAAATTAATAATAAGTAATTGAACATCTCAAGATGGTTTCCCGCAAGAGAGAAGCAGGTTTTTAATGTTGACAGAATACATCATAATGTTTTTTTAATTGTTATCGTTGAGTTTTTTTCTGGAGTATAATGTATGTCAGGCACGCTTTGATTGTGACTTTTCATTTGAATGTAACTGAGATGCAAAACACCTGACGTCCAAACGGTGCCTTACACCGGGTAGCAAAATATTACTTATCGAGGACCTCTTATTGAATCGCAGCCAACTTGTGAGGATCACATGCCACTCATGACACAAGCAAGGGAGGACGTGGTGGGGGAGGGGGTTGGGGAGTGGGGGGAAACAATCTAAACAGTTTCGCACTGTCTACATGGAAGAATTACAAGCTGCTGGTCCGTTAATCATTATTCATTCGTCGTCCATTAAAGAATCAGCACGTCCATAATCCATAGAGCTAATTCATATAACAACAATAGCACCAAATAAAAAGAAAAAAAAACAACAACAACCATAGTTTACCTAAATTTAGACTAGTTTCCTGCAAGAGAGAAGCGGTCAACAATTTCATCCACATAGTGAATGAACATATATTCACCACAATCGCATACCTCACAGCAACACGAATCAAATATCCACACATTATCATTTATGTTCCATCGTATTCACAAAATGTATGAATGTAGCGAAAGTCGGAAATCATCATCGAACGATTCTCCCCAAAAATCCAAAAATCTATGGCATGCTTCCAATTGGTGTGAACAGAATCAGGCAGACGACTATTTGTTTCCATTAACTAGACATATGTTATTTGTTTTCTTTATTTTCGGGCTGACTGTCCAAAAACTGAGAAACGGCCAAGCCTACTGACAGGTAAGCTTTCAAAAAAAAAAACATTTTGGAGATCTCAAAATTTGCGGTGAACAGGTTTCAAGATAACGTTTTGTGTAAACGACCTGATACGATAAGCTATATAAGCATGAAGAGGCGTTTATTCCATAAGACGTCCTCGATGCTCATCTAATAATAACTAGATGACGGCTTCACAACGATTATTATGGATTAAGAATACTGATCAGCGATACGGATTTGATATTTTTGGAACCTCATGATGTCTTGTCGGCATCATTGAAAACTGTTGACCGCTTCTCTCTTGCAGGAAACTAGCCTATGTTTATGTATACTATGATTGTCGTGCTAATACTGTTATATGAAGTATGGAATAGGTCTTTGGATTATGGACGCGGATATTCTTTAATGGACGACGGCTGAATTATGAATGACGGACAAGACGCTTGTAATTTGTATGAGCTGACCTGTCATCACAGCTCCCGAGCTAGCGTATCTAATTCCGCTTAAGCCGGTGTTAGGGGCCGTGTGGATGCTTCATTGTCTCCACATGAACAGCGGAAAAATGACAAAAGTTGTTGTTTTATTTCAACAAATTAATGCCCATCCCTGGTCACTTCCTTAAAGTAATCCTTGATAATTTCTATCTATGTATTAGCAATAATCCACATATTAACACGTTTCAGAAAAATTCTATTTAAGAGGATGAGTGTCTCGACCTTAAACCTTCTTGTTTTGCTTGAGGAAGAATATTCCTCTTGCAAAAATGTACAAATGTTTCCTGAAATACATTTTAATAGTTTGTTTTCTTCTCTCTTTCACAGGGCTAAGGTACCCCATCATCTATATTTGGAAGTATGGAAAACGATTTCTCGTTATTGCAATCTGCATTCTAGCGATACTAGAAATATCTGCCGTTCTCGGACTATACCTTCCTAATAAACCCAATAAAAAAATACAGCTGAACAGAGAATCCAGACGTTTTGTGGACCGTCCAAATGTTTCAGTAGTTCAGTTCACATCGACAGCTATCATTGCCAAACCGACCGCTTCTGCCATCAACAGCCCGGACGAATTTAATAATAAATTCTACTTATATGAACCCGAGATGTTCTGGAAGCAAGTGAGTAGCATGGTTTCCGATGTCGAGCTCTACCCTGAACATTTTAATGTGAGCATTGTTCTAAACAGACTGGTAAGAAGCCAGATTACAAAAGTGACTAGGTTAAGAGGGGGTGTGTATTACAAATGGCTGTTGGAGCTTGAAGGACGGAAGAAAGCGGTGTTTAAACCTAACCTTGCGTAAGTTCATTGTTTTCTTATATTTTTCCCTTTTTTTCAATTCCTTTTCTGTGCGATCAATTTATTTCGGTTAACAAAATCTCAATGTTGCAAAAATAGCAGTGAGAATGGCTTAAAATCGATTCACAAATTCACAACATAAGGTTAACCCAATCTGGTCTGGGGTTGTTGGGACCTGTCCAGCGGGGGGGTGGGTCAGGGTGGCATTTTCCACCCATCCTTTAAATATTTCGTCTTATCCATTAAGCTAGGAGGTGAAATTTACCACGCTTTGCCCTTGTGTCAAGCTCTGCAAGAAAATGTAAAAGTTAAATTCTTCGACTTTTTCATTTATGTGTCTTCTTCGCAAAAACAAAAAACAATTTTTTTTGCCAACTTTTCCTCTTAAGAAAGCAGAAATTTTGAAGGAAATAACGACAACATCATTTTTCTGGTACCCCACATATCCGCCATTTTGAATATACCCATGATCCTATGCTCGGGGAGTTATGCATGTAGGCTCTAAATGACCTCAATATGATAAAATACAATGTCACGGAGTATCAGCTCTCTTTGTTCGTCGTTCTCGAGATAGGGTAGATAATTAAGGCCAAACTCAGCTAGTACCGTTGTTGTTGTTGTTGTAATAGATGTGTTAGCAATCTTGTAAAAATCTCACAATTGACTTGCGATAGAGATCTGAAACTGTATGTATCTTGTATGTTTTATTGAGAATCTGTATGGCAAAACATTACCATGGAAAAGAATTTTCAGACTTTAGTTACCCTTGTCATTTTTTGTGCACCAAATCTCACATTGGATATTGATGTCTTCAAATAGGAAGCATTTAATGCTGTTCATTTATATTCAAAATATATATTTCAGAAAAAGATTTTTAAGGCAATCGAGGACCTTCACTTCTAGAGGTTGAATGTATTGTTGAATATGTGATATCATTTAAAAAACCATAGCACTGAATACATAGGGAGATTTGATTTTTTTAGGCTTGGTGGTCATTAAATCAAAATTCCCAAGGTCAAATTTCCCGCATTTTGTTATATAATACTAAACACATATGGTTCTTGTTGAATATGTAATGAAAACAGGGGGACGCCAGAATTTCTTAGAAAATATTAGCGGTATAACAGATAAACTGAGCTTCTCCATCCCTATGTCCAGGAGGGGTGGGGGCGGGGCGGGGTTGGGTAATGTGGTGGGCGTGGGTAATATTATAGGAGATTCATTTATTAGCCATTTACAAGTTTTCTTTTTGTTGAAAGTGCCTAAGAGCGAATTTATCCAGAAGCACAATTTTCAACTTCAGGAGCACTTGGTACTCTCCAATCGTTGAATCTAAAATGCCAACTTTTTGGTCAGTACTATCACACTATCGAACCACCAGTTAAACGCATAAATGGTTCTGTTGTGTCTTTTGTTGTTTGTTATCCCATTTTGAGAAATGTGGGTAATTTTGTTGGAAAATTCAGCTTGTTTGGAAACACTGGACCGATCACCATGTTGTGGCCCCATAAGAGCAGGGAAATGAACGTCCTCTCCTCTCTTAACATTGGACTTTCTGTATTATTTGTATGTGCTCTAATATGCACAATATTTTTGCAGGATTTGACATATAACTAACTGAACATTACAATATTTGCTACTGGAGGAGCTATTTGAAGATTTGAATTCTCAAAACTTGACAAAAAGTATTCTTCATATAAATATCTTGCAATGGAGAGATATCTAAAATCTGGAGTTTTATGTGTAAACTGCATCGCTGAGTGAAGATACATCATAATGCCAATTTGCAAATATTTGCCCGCCTAATTTCATCTAAAGCACTGGTCTTAGTTTCAAAACAGACCATTCCCTCGAAATGGTATAATGGTAGTGGAATTACATATATCCGAGATAGGTCTGTGAAAGGTTATCGCCCTTTGTACTGGCATATTGTTTGAAACAATGGTGCATTTATGTCTTACCAGCAAGATATAAATTTGCCAGAAATGTCTCTTAATACGAAAGCCATCTACAGCACGGGGTAATTGGAAATACTATACAATTATTGCATGTTATAGAGTGGGACATCACGATTTGTCAGCTCGAGACAAGTGATGAACAACGAGCGCGCAGCGCGAGTTGTACATCACTTGTCGAGATTGCAATTGTTTTAAGACTGCTATCAAATCTATTAAAACAACAATGATTCGCTTGGGTTAGCTCTTAAATCATATCTGAAGCTTTTCCAAATGGCGATCGAGTATCAATGGCTATGTATTGTCAGTTTTCTTGACCGAACGTTATATTTATGAAAATATTGGAAAATATGTCTCAAATCTGAACCGATACGTGTTCCCATCGTGTTTCATTTGTAGGGTATCATATTTAAGACATTCTATTTTATTATATTCTAATATAGTTAAGGCGGTTCCAGACAATTTGAAAATTAAATGCTATTTTTCTTATATTTCGACAAGAGGTAGAGCAAACATTCAACATACAAGATAAAGGATGAAATACTAACATTCTGCTTTCAAAAACCAAAGCGTTTCGAAATAGGGTTGCTTAATAATACTCTTCGTCTACCTTTGTACCAAATGTCTTGCTTTTACGAAGAAAGACACAATGCGATGGTGAATCTACACATACTGACTGTATTATAAAGATATATTTTCAGGGGTTCAAGTTTCTTCTGTCAAGTTGTGACAAAAAAGTATTTTGCTGTGATGGAAGGGAGATTACATTATTTTCCCTGGACCAAATGAGCTTAGACATACACTTGCTGAAAAGGCAACCAGCGTATAGGGAGAGCTCAATATCGCCAACACAAATTGAAATATATTTAGGTGATTTATATATCGAGCCGAATTGGTAATCAATACCTTCCCGTAGCTGCTCTCTTTGATACTGTCCATATAGGTCTACTCGGATCATTAACTTCAGATAAATTAACCGATTCCCATGAACCCTGTTGAGGCCCTAGATTCTTGAAAGAGGTTGGAATAGTAACGATGTTTAACAATGTATATCATGAAATATAGCCGCGGACTGCATATTCTCTTGCTGGTTCGTAGATCATTTGTCATGTACAAGCTCGTAACCCTACGTGACCGGTTGTGGGTGGACGGAGGATAATTCGCCCCCGATACAAAACGATAGCTGAATCTTCGCGATTTTGTGGCTCATACTACTAGGGTCACTTTGAGTCTGGTTGCATAACTCCACGAGCAGATCATCATGGGTAAATCCAAAATGGCAGCCATGCAGAGGCACCAGAAAAAAATGTTTCGACAGTTTTGCTTCAAACTGGATAAAACTGAGAAAAAAACTATTTTATTTCACATCGGATAAATATTAATTGATTTATCATGCAGTGTTTGCGTGGAAATTTGCATAAATACAAATTTCGAAAGTATCGGCAAAAAATTCTTCTGGAAAAATGGCGTTATCGGCGTGGCCATCTTGGGTTTGTTAACATTTTCAGGTAGAGGTATAACCAAAGATATAGTGTGTAAACCAACAGTAAAATTCAGCGCCGCCCAGGCTGCGGTGATTGCGGAAATTATGGGTAATAAGATTGAAGATTATTCGACTTTCGGTGGCCGAAGAGGGGATCCAGTTGTTTATTTCCGGCTGAAGCGGTAAACTGTGGAGTGCACCCTCAATGCACCGCCACTTGTTACATTTTGCAATTTTTTTTAAGACTGCTATCAAATTTATTAAAACAACAATGGTCCGTTTGGGTTAGTCCTTAAATTATATCTGAAGCTTTTCCAAATTGCGATCTAGTATCAATGGCTATGTTTTGTCAATTTTCTCGACCGGACTGCATATTCTCTTGCTGGTTCGTAGATCATTTGTCATGTACAAGCTCGTAACCCTACGTGACCGGTTGTGAGTGGACGGAGGATAATTCGCCCCCGATACAAAACGATAGCTGAATCTTTGCGATTTTGTGGCTCATACTATTAGGGTCAGTTTGAGCCTGGTTGCATAACTCCACGAGCAGATCATCATGGGTAAATCCAAAATGGCGGCCATGCAGAGGCATCAGAAAAAAATGTTTCGACAGTTTTGCTTCAAAATGGATAAAACTGAGCAAAAACTATTTTATTTCACATCAGATAAATATTAATTGATTTATCATGCAGTGTTTGCGTGGAAATTTGCATAAATACAAATTTCGAAAATATCGGCAAAAAATTCATCTGGAAAAATGGCGTTATCGGCGTGGCCATCTTTAGTTTGTTAACCTTTTCAGGTAAGAGGTATACCCGAAGATATAGTGTGTTAATGTACAACAGTAAAATTCAGCGCCACCCAGGCTGCGGTAATCGCGGGAATTATGGGTAATCGTCCAGGTTAGATAGGGTTGAGTCGAAGTGACGTTTAACATCACGCCACCACTTGCAGGGCAAAGGCAAATCTATGGTGTCTTTTGATATTGAATAGATCAGCCGAAGAAGAAGAACTGAAGAGTTGCAATACGGGGCATGAGCAGGGGGCCTATGAAGTGGCAGCCTTTCATCTTTTCAGGTGAGTAACTAAAACTTAACCTTACCAGGCATGGTGGGGGGGGGGGGCAAAATGGCCCCTCCTACCAAACATTCTGCGCTATCTCCTGAATGACAAAAATTCAGAGCTGATACTACGCGACTTTATAGTTTATCATATTGGGGTCATTTTAAGCCTAATTGCATAACCCCCAAACAGAAGATCATGGGTAAATTCAACATTGTGGCCACCTGGGGTACCAGAAAAATGATGTTTACGTCATATTTTTTTCAAAATGTTTGATTTCTCGCGAGGGAAAGTAGACAAAAACTATTCTATTTCACATCACATTAATGTGTACTAATTTATCACGCCGTTTTTGCGGAAAAATTGCATAAATGAAAAATTCGAAAATCGAAAGATCGACCAAAAAGTGCCGTTTTTGAAAATGACGTCATTGTGACGTCATCAAAGCTGCCATCTTGGATTTGTTTTGTAAATTTTCTGGCAGAGCTTGACTCAAGAGTATTGTGTGGTGAGTTTCAGCCACGTAGCTCAAGGGTTAAGAAAAATAATTCGGAGTGGGGGGCGGGGGAGAAATGGCCCCTCCCCAGGCCTGGACAGGTCCCCAAAAGCCCAGGCCAGATAGGGTTAAACGCCCATATTCGGACCGCAACGATATGAAAGCATCGATATATTGCATATGCATATGGGAATAGCACACTTTCATTATGGTAGAGACCATTACCATATTCGTCCTATCGTGTTTGATAAAGGTTAGACGTTAGACTTGTATCAAATTCCTTGTAGTTGTAGTAAATCAACTGAGCAGATTTCGAGAAAACGGTATTTCCTAATGTAGGAGCCACACATCACAAAAACATGGTAGACCAATCTGTCATGTAGTAGTCACGACACAAAGAGGACTCTATGGTTTTTCTGGGTACAACAATGAGTCTATGCGCGAGACGTTTTACCAATGCAAAGGCCTGAACATCACAATACACATACGCTATGTAGTGAGGTGGCTTAGGGCCATATTTTGGGAAGATTGACACACCCATCACTTGAGACATATAGAACGATATCAGAAGGGGTACCCGTTGCTCTGGGCTCTGTGATGCCCTCTGGTCCCCAAAAGGGCATTTGAAGGTCAATATTGTTATTCAAAGAATAATTAGCCTCCCAACAGCTTCGTTATTTTTATTATCCTTAAGGCTGGGAAGCGGAAACTTGCAACATTGTATCACTAGTTCAAGCGCTACGAGAAAATTTCACAGAATCCAAAATGGCGGCCATGATGACCTCATTTTCAAAAAATAAGCCATTTTATGGACGATTTTTCTGGTCGATTTTTCCATTTTTTTATTTTCGCAATTTCTTCGCTAAAACTGCCTGGTTAATTATTAAATGATCATTTATTCGGAAAAAAAATACTTTTGAGTACTTTTACGAAAACAAAACACATTAATTTTGAAGGAATACGAGGAAAACAAAACAAAAATTTACTCATGATGCTCTTCTCCGAGTATTACGCTACAGGCTCAAAATAGCCTCAATATCAAAAGCTATAACTGCGCTATTAAACTTACGACACCGTAGGTTTGGTGACTGTTTGTTTTGACGCGATCGTGTAAATATGGCCAGATATTTATTTACCTTTTATATCTTTAATGGAGCTAATCAGAAACACCGCTCGCTTTATTCTTCGGATGTTCTCCAATCAAAATTTCATAGTCGGATGTCCACAGTAATTGACGATTTCAACAAAAAGGAAACTTGTAGTATTATATAGCAACATGGGGGAAATTTGACCTTGGAAAGTTTGATTTATTGAGCATCAAGCAAGAAAAGAATTCAAATTTTCCAAAGTATTCAGTGTTAGTGCTTTTAAGTTGTATACATACATTTGACAGCCATATTTTTTAACGAGTATGGTGACCCGTCATTTATTTGTCATGGATCATCTTCTCTTAACCTGATCAAAAAATACTGAAATTTAAAAAAAAACATTCAACGTCTAGAAATGAGCGTCTCCTACTGCCTTAAGAGGTAAGGAATGAGCGTCTCCTACTGCCTTAAGAGGTAAGGAATGAGCGTCTCCTACTGCCTTAAGAGGTAAGGAATTTTGAGGAGTAATATCCATCCAATTTGATACATTTTGATAGACGTTGTGATTATCTTTAAACAGTTAAAATAAAAGAAAAAATATATAGTATAGAAAGAAGTGTAGTGTATCATCTACATAGTACAAGGAAATATATAAAAGCGTATTTTGTACATATAGCATTGGGGTAATTTAAAGAGGATTCGGACATACCTCCCGTCCGGCTGGTTGGGAATAACTATATAGTGAGCGGCCGCGAAATGTATACTTTCCCGCAGTTTGCAACAATGTTAACATTAGCCAGCTGGAATGTGTCACCACTGCCCGCCTCCAAACTGTACTGGTAGATGCTCTTTGTAACGCTTATATAGAACAAATAAGAAGATACGGTTATCTTCTGTGGATAATTTCTTTTTCTTGTATTCTCGTGAAATTAGTTTATCATGAGAACATTTTCAAAAATTCAAAATTCTTCTGCCACTTGGAATCGCGTAACTATACAAACAAAATTATCCCAAAAATAGAAAAGAAAGACGGAACGATCATCAGGAATCAAAAAGAAATTCTGCTCGAAACCATGCAATTCTATGCAAATCTATATACAAATAAGAACCATGAAAATCTAACTTCAAACACTGTGGAGGACGTGCTAAGCGAGTGCAATGTCAGAAAACTCTCCCATGAAGATTCGATGAGCTTGGAGGGTATACTAACATTTGCAGAAGCGACAAATTACTTAAAAAGTATGAAGAACAATAGGACCCCTGGGTCTGACGGTTTTTCAACTGAATTTTTTAGATTTTTTTGGCACGATATAGGACACTTTGTTGTCAGATCGATAAACTATGGTTATGAGACAGGCATGCTTTCGGTTACCCAAAGACGGGGCATTATAACCTGTATACCCAAAACGGGGAAGGAAAAACAGTACCTGAATAATTGGAGGCCAATTTCTCTTTTAAATGTGGTATATAAAATTGCATCCGGATGTATTGCAGCACGATTAAAAACGGTTTTAGATAAGCTCATATCCGAAAACCAAACGGGATTCCTCAGCGGTAGATTTATAGGGGATAATGTTCGATTAATTTATGATCTATTACAATTAACAGAACAAGAGAATATACCCGGTCTTATTTTACTCATTGATTTTGAAAAAGCCTTCGACTCAGTTTCATGGTCCTTTTTATCAGATGTTCTAGACTTTTTCCTCTTCGGACCCTCTATTAAAAGGTGGATTTCCATATTTAATAATAGTATATCATCTTCTGTTCTACAGAATGGTTTTCTCTCTCCTTTTTTCGTGATTAGTAGAGGCTGCAGACAAGGGGACCCTCTATCGCCATACCTCTTCTTACTTTGCTGTGAAATCTTGACTATTTTAGTCCAAAATGACAAAGATATCAAAGGCATCAAGTTTGGTGAAAACGAGGTTAAAATATCTCAGTTCGCGGACGATACATCCTTTCTGTTGGACGGATCGTTCTCTTCGTTTGATGCTTCACTCCGAGTCCTTGAAGCTTTTGCAAGAATTTCTGGGTTACAGTTGAATAAACAAAAGACCAAAGCTATTTGGATAGGCAGTAAAAAATTTAGTAAGGAAACTTTCCATCACAGATGGAAAGTACATTGGGAGTCAAATGAATTTCAGTTATTGGGCATCAAATTCAGTCTTGATTTAAATGACATTGTGGATATTAACTTCTCACCAAAGCTCGAGGAGATTAAAATAATTCTGAAGCAGTGGTCAAAAAGAAATCTCACTCCTCTCGGCAGAATAACTGTTATAAAATCTTTATGTATCTCTAAATTGAATAACCTCTTTATAACCTTGCCCAACCCTCCGAACCAATTAATCAAACAACTACAAGACCTACTTTACAACTTCGTGTGGAAGAACGGTCCGGATCGTATCAAACGAGACGTTCTGACACAAGAATTTGCATATGGCGGACTAAAAATGATTGATATAAGAGAATTTATTTTAGCGCTAAAATGTACGTGGGTGAGAAAATTAATCTCCACCAATGTAAACTGGAAAAATATCCTGATTTATAATAACGAAAATATATTAAAAATTACAGAATATGGGACAGACTACACCGAACAACTCTCCAGATCTATGGAAAATGTATTCTGGCGGGATGTTCTAACAGCGTGGGTTGAAGTCCAAAACAAAAACAAAATAAAACACAGAGGAGAGATAATGGGCGTAAATCTATGGTACAACAAAAACATAAAAGTTGGAAATAGAAGTGTATATTATAAACATTGGTACATAAAGGGCATAAAATTTATAGGCGACATACTTGATAATCAAGGGAAATGTTTATCTATTGAAAGAATTATACAAATATATGGTATTAAAACAAATAAATTAGAATATCAAAGCTTGATCACTTCTGTGAAACAGTACCTGAAATTAGTAATCGATTTTTCGCCAGTTGATCAAAAGCCATTCATCCCCATTCTTCCCCACTCTCTGTGTCCAATATTGAAACTGAAACGTGGCTGTAAAAATATTTATCAAATTTTATCTAAAAAATATATAATACCCACGTGCCAACTGAAATGGGACCAAACATTTGAAGTCACTACCGAAGAATGGAAGCAAATATTCTGCAGGCCATTTAAAATTACGAGATGCTCCTCTCTCCAGTGGCTCCAATATCGAATACTTCACAGAATAATTGCTACCAATTGCCTCTTAAAGAAAATAAATGTGTTGGATAATGAAGATTGTACCTTTTGTGGTGGGGAAAAGGAGACCATTTTGCACTTGTTTTGGGAATGTCAATTTGTACAAACAGTATGGAAAAACATTGAAAATTGGTTACGGAACAAAACGAAAATTAACATAAAATTTCCATTAAAATCAGTAATCTTTGGAGAAAATTATCCCTCCGGATTAACAAAAGTTTTTAATTTCATTGTTCTGGTTACAAAATACTACATTTATCAATCTAGGCTAAAAAAAAATAAACCGAACATTTTTGGAGCTCAAAAGCTCATATCAAATCAATTTGAAATTGAGAAATTTATTGCTATAAAAAACTCAGAAATAGACAAATTTAATCAGCTATGGGAACCATGGATTAATATATTCCTCTAATTTTACAGATTATCCTGAATAATAAGAAATGTAGTTTTGTCTTGGACCAATGCAAACCCTGAAACCAAGTTCATAACCATTACCAGCTTTTCATTTATTCTATCCCGTCTCTTTTTTTTTCTTTTTTTTCTTTTTTCTTTTTTTTTTTCCTCTTTTTTTATAATTATTATTATTATTATTATTGCTCTGTAATTTCTATATGTATTTTGGTACGACTTGCATATGTGTTCATATGTTTATTCGCACTCAGTCACATTGTATACATAAATCTGTAAATATTTCTGTGTCACTCTACAGTTACTGCACTCATTAGTTCTAAGTTTTGTCGGTGTGATATGTATTTGCTAATCCCTGTTGTAAATAAAAAGAAGATTAAAAAAAAAAAAAAAAAAAAAAAAAAAAAATGAGAACATTTTCACACAAAAAAGCCAGTTTTCCCCAATTTGAGTCTTTCTGACCTATTATCCCCTAACTATACATTTTATAGTCAAAAACATTGTCAGAACATCTGGGCTTGTTGTCGAATAAAGTGAAATCCACGAATTGGAGCATTCATGATGACAACGCCGATTTGAATCCACTATTCTTCCGTCTGACAATTCGATCTGAAACTGACCTTTTGACCTATTTCTCTATCTAGCAAGCAGAAACATTATCAATGTGTGTTTATTGCAGGAATGAGCCACATGGCTCCTCTCCCAATAATAACAGAATCAAACCACTGACCGAAATAATATGACTGGCTTAGCAGACAACTCTACTAGACTGACTAATCAATCAGTTCAAATTAATGTTTGTCTCGTTTGCTTATATATAAGCAATTAAAGTCATTTTCATATTGATATATTTCTACCGACTATCATATAAATATAGACATAAATACCAGGATTGCTAAGTTCTTATGCATATTAAAATTGTCTAGCCACGTATTGTTCTCTAAGTTCTTTGGCGTCAATTATAAATTTCCCCACAGAGGTAATCCCTTTTCTAGACTGGAAATTTAACAATAGTTTCAGTTTTTTAAGAGACGGCCATGACCAGTAATATTTCTTAAAATATTGTTTTCTTAGAGCAGAGTACAGTGGACAGCATAGTAGAAAATGAAATTCATCCTCCACCATACCGGAGCTACAGACCTTACAAATACGATTAGGCTTCGGGATATTATTGTATCGACCGATCTCAAGTTCAAGCCCATGAACACCACATCTGAAATGAACTATAGTACGAAAGACTTTTCCACTTAATGATGTTGAAAACTCTATGTATTTTTCTTTCGAGAAAAGCTCTGTTACCAGTACATATGTCGAGAATCTTTTTGATATTTTAATATTAGCTGACCAATTTTGTATAAAAGAATCTTCTATCGTTCTGTGTACATGATATATATTTAATTATCAAGTGTCGGATGTATAGAGATCATTTATAGTAGAGTAAGTCTTAAAAGCATTGTGTGGCTGTTGTTTTCAAGTGCTGCCTCATGACCTTTCTGCACTTGGATTGATGAGTTACTGTTGGGCACCAGTTTCCTGAATATATTTCTCTTGGAACGACTAGACCTTTTTTGTTCAAATCGCTTTTCGTCCGTGGTCCGTCGTCCGTCAGTCCGTCCGTCCGTCCGTAAACAATTCTTGTTATCGCGATTTCTCGGGAACTACTTCATGGATCTTTCTCAAATTTGGTACACAGGTTCCCCTTGGGGTCTAGTTGTGCAAGATACCTTTCCTGGTCCGATTTGAAAATCCAGTATGGCCAGCAGGCAGCCATCTTGGATTTCCCCATGAAACTTTATCGTCATTTCTCAGGAACTGCTGCATGGATCTTCCTCAAATTTGGTACACAGGTTCCCCTTAGGGTCTCGATATGCAAGATGCCTTTTCCGGTCCGAATCGAAAATCCAATATGGTCACCAGGCGGCCGTCTTAGACTTCCCGTGAAATTTTGTTATCATGATTTCTCAGGAAGTACTGCCTGGATATTTCTCAAATTTGATACACAGGTTCCCCTTGTGGTTCAGTTGTGCAAGATACCTTTTCTGGTCCTATTCCAAAATCCAATATGTCCATCAGGCGGCCATCTTGGATTACCCAAGAAACATTGTTATTGCGATTTCTCAGGAACTACTGCATGGATCTTTGTTAAATTTGGTACACAGGTTCTCCTTGTCGTCTAGTTGTGCAAGATACCTTTTCTGGTCCGATTCGAAAATCCAATATGGCCAACAGGCGGCCATCTTGGATTTTCCCATGCAACTTTGTTATCGTGATTTCTCAGGAAGTACTGCATGGATCTTTCTCAAATTTGGTACACAGGTTCCCTTTTATGGTATAGTTGTGCAAGATACCTTTTTCGGTCCGAATCGAGAATCCAGTATGGCCACAAGGCGGCCATCTTGAATTTCCCTTTGAAACATTGTTATCGTGAATTCTCAGGAAATATTTCATGGAACACAGGTCCCACATGGGGCCTAGTAGTGCAAGATACCTTTTTTGGTCCGATTCGAAAATCCAAGTTACGCTTCAAATTAATACGGTATTCTCGAGTTGTGACGTTGCATCACAAGAGTCGGCGGATCAAACGGTGGGGCATATTCTATATATTGACAATAGAGAATATCCATACCTTCACCTTCCATATCAAGGAGTTCAAATAATTCGAAATTAAGATGTATTTCTTCAAATTTTAAATCAGTTTTCTTTAGTCCATGCAGTAGCAAGTGAACTGCTCCACCCTTTTCGTCTGTCGGCGGGTCGGCTACATGAAGGGACGTCACTCTTGTGACTCAACGTCACAACTCGACAACTGTAGACTACTGCATGTTTCGATCCAAGGGAGATAATCAGGATTCGGGCACCTTTGAAGTTTCAACATTACTGCACGGACCGGATCCCTTGTACCAGCTTACTATTTTCGAGCATGGTATCTTAAAAGAGATATCTCAAACTAGCCCAGTAAACAGAACAGAATTAACATTCGTTTCTAATTATGAAATCTTAAGTGTGCTTCATAGCTCATGCCAAAGTGTCAAAAGATTGGTCCTCGCCTCCAGTACCCAATGATGACATGTGCAAAAAAAAATAAAAATAAAAAGGATCCTCCGTACATGTACATTCACTTTCAGACTAACTTTGCCCATTTCTCTTGTATTATAACAACCGACATAAGTACAGTTTCTAGAAATCTTGAAACTCATGAAACTTAGATTATATCTTGGTGTTTTTCAGTGTCCCTTTTCCGATCTTTTTCGCTCAGATTCGAAATTATGTAAACAAAATTACAAATCAATCGTTTGTTCTTAGTAACAATGGTCAAAAGATCCTCTAATCATTAGCTTACAATTATCGGACAATGGTGGGCGCCAAGATCCTTCAGGATCTCTCGTTTTGTTATTATCAAGCACTTTGAATATGTGTAACATATGCTTACTTATCTTATTATCCTGAAATTTTAAATGTTTATTGTAAGTTGTAAGTTTCTGACCTATACAGACGCATTTATTCATGGAATATGTTAAAAATGCAGTCATTTCGACGTAAGATTTGACCAATACTTGCTGGCTTTGATCATTGATTAAAATGCAAATTTTATATTCGTATAAATACAAGCCAAGTTTATACAATTCATTATTTTCGTTATTTGGGGATTTCAATATCTTAGTATAGCACCTTTCTAACGCAGAAAATTGGTCGAGTCCCGACCGGGATCCGAACCAGCGATCCCCAGACGAAGGCACCTAATCGCCAGAACTATATTTCGGTGACCTAAACCACTCGGCCATCGGGCCTCCCACAGAAACAGGAGGTAACAGACTGGTAGTCTTAAAAGCGAACATACAGTTCCCCTCTGATGATCGTAATGATACAGCCCCCATCGCTGAATACATAGGAAGATGTTTCTTGTCATTTAGAAAGTGATCGTATAACAGTATTTTCGTTATTTTGGGATTACACTATCTTAGTATATCACCGATTCCAGCGCAGAAAAATTGGTTGAGTCCCGAGCGGGATTCGAACCAGCGACCCCCAGAGTAAGCACCTAATCGCCAGCACTATATGTCGGCGACCTAAACCAGTCGGGCCTCCCACAAAAATGGGAGGTAGCAGACCGGTAGTCTTGAAAGCGAACATACAGTACCGCTCAATACAATGTTTCATGCCAAATTAACATTTTTGCATTATAAAACCGATTGCGCACGTTGCAAACAACGGCCTTCTTTCGGACGCTTAACGAGAGTATTACCTATATGGACCGGCATAGCTCAAATGGTAAACGTAATTCCAAATGTTGGAGGAGGATGGATGGGGGGAGGGGGGTGATTTTTGTCACGCTCAAGTTTGTTTCACTCATATGATGACAGTAAGATGGTGGAAGTATCCAGAGAGAACCACCGCCCTTTTCGGCAAGTAACTGACAAACGTTCAAACATGAAACAGCTGGGCTCGAACCCGTGCCGGTTCAGGGCTGTGACGCTAGCGGTCACCAGCGAAGCCCCTCAGACCACTCGGCCACCGAGGGCTCGCGGAGTCGACGGGTCGGTCATCGCTCTCAAAACTTATTTTGATGAATTCGCTTCGTAAGGGATAAACTAAAAAAATACATACAATGATTTCTGTATTCTGAAATGTTTTCTACAGATTGATGGGATCAAGGACAGTGCCTTTCGTCGCTGGGAGGAAAATTCATATAAGCACCGAGATCCTGCCATTCGCATCACAGGAAGTTAGGGATACCATTACTATGCATGAAAGTGAGTAATCTCTTCGCATGGTTCAAAGTTTATGGATTATTTATTGCATTTCGAGGGTTTTGGCCATGAACCTTGCCCCAATGCCAGAGTTTGTAACCTCTCAAATTGTCGGTCTAACACCCACTGACTGCACTGGATCGAAAAACGCATGCACATTCAGTCTTCATCGATCTTGATCGACACAGTAATCCTGTATCTACATACCAGAGAGATAGAGAATGCATCCAGTATATTTGGCAGAGAATGACAAAATAGATGCTCAACATTTGACAGAAACAGAGTACATCGAACTCTTTAGCTGTGACATCCTAAGCCCCCTCCCACCCATTTAGAAACGGACGATGTCGATTGACCGTGAGTCATGTGCACAAAAGCTGCGCGCCACAGTTTCAAGCACAATGCAATCAGAGGGTATATCTGGGAGTTGGAGGTAAACAAACTGATGCCATGAGAATGGCCGCGCAATGCAGTGGATGTTTTTGGAAAGTTTCCTCCAATCACACACTGTAAACTTAGACACTCTTCCTGTGGCGGCGATGTGAAAGATGGGCATGAAACACACTGCCAGAAGGATTGAGTCAAATTGACCAAATTTTTGGGTATAGACGTGACAGACCCAGACATTTTGAGTCGTTTTGACCCAACACCCAACTATTGTGGATACGTCATGGGTATATCCAGTCCTTCTAAAGGCCTGTTTATACTGAACGCGACCGCGACCGCGACCGCGACCGCGACCACTGCTACTTTCCGCGCGAATCATCGTTCGTACTGAAAGCGGGGATACGCAGATGAAACTGGCGCATTTACGATTTGACCATGTCCGGCTACACATCATCAGACAGCGACGTCATATGTATGCCTTTCGACCTCGCACTCTGATTGGGTAATGCCAATCGTTCGCGCGAACTGTTCCTAAAAATTCGCTCTGGAGGCAATGTCAACGGATTTCCGCGCGAACTAAAATTCGCCCGCGTTCGCGTTCGCCGTTAAGGCCTGTTTATACTGAGCGCGAACGTGACCTCGACCACGAACGCGGCGATTGCATTTGATTGATGTACTGCTATTTGAGGGAAGTCGTTTATACTAACGGCGAACGCGAACGCGGGCGAATTTTAGTTCTCGCGGAAATACGTGGATATTGCCTCCAGAGCGAATTTTTATGAACAGTTCGCGCGAACGATTGGCATTACCCAATCAGAGTGCGAGGTCAAAAGGCATACATATGACGTCGCTGTCTGATGATGTGTAGCCGGAGATGGTCAAATCGTAAATGCGTCAGTTTCATCTTGTTATCGCTGCTTTCAGTGCGAACGATGATTCGCACGGAAAGTAGCAGTGGTCGCGGTCGAGGTCGCGGTCGCGGTCGCGGTCGCGCTCAGTATAAACAGGCCTTTAGTAGTACATCAATCAAATGCGTTCGCCGCGTTCGCGGTCAAGGTCGCTGTAGCAGTCGCGTTCGCGCTCAGTATAAACAGGCCTTAACAGTGCAGATACTGAAGTTGCATCTCTATAATTATGTAACACTAGCAATAAAAACACTAAACGTGAAAACTATGCATGTGAATATTTCGTTTTCAGAGTGAGTGATAACGCCAGTTTGGTCCTCTAATTTGGTTCTTTATCCCACCAAGGACGTAGGAAATACAGTCAATATTTTACAGATTTCTACCGCTAAATTGCAGTTAGTAAACGGAAATCTGTATGATTTCGTCACCAATTCACCGTGACAAAATTCTAATGGTTGTTTTATATCAAAAAATGGGCTTGGGGGACCTTCCAAAAGAAATTGGATAATTACCCATACAAGGACAATCCCAGTGACCGACAAATATGTATCAAAAGTAATATTCTCATTCATAGGCTATGTATAAGGCTAAATTTGATGTCGAAATACCCTACTAGCTCAAACCATATACTTATACACCGTGACTCCCTATCCAGTGTGCATTCCCGACAATGAAGTTACTCGTGAACATAACACGGCGACCTCGACGGTCGGCGAGAGGGTGAGGCTGCTCATCCCGCAAAGATCACTCCCACACGGAATTCTACCTTAAAGGAGCCGAGCCCTCCCCCCCCCCTTGATAATATATATGGACAGAAATCCATTTTATCTCAAAGACAAAGTGTTTTTTATATCGCTCTAACCCACTATAGGGCGCCGCCATAATATTCACAGAAAACCAGAGGCTTACAGGTATACATATATTACCTTTACTTATGAAGAGTTCTACGGCCACATAATTTAGTCATCTAATATTTGACTTCTTCTACGCTCGGTTAAGTATACAAATTTAACGGTTCGCAGTTCATTATTCGAAGAGACCAGCAATTATTTCCTCAGATATGGAAATCTGTATTTTTTTTATTATGAGTACTTTGAACTCCAAACTCTGTATAGCAAGAGAGAATGTCATGCTCTATATCATTGATTTTTCATATCCCAAATCTGACGCCAGGGGGCGCTGCTAGGGGCGCTGTTATGAGTCGCTGAATGACTGGTCCCGAATAACGAACTGCGATCCGCGATTTAACTTTATGAACGTACAAA
>JAVTVY010047284.1:0-22535 GCA_036873755.1 Hanleya hanleyi | reverse complement strand
ACTAAAGTGCCTAGTAATCCGGATGTTCCTTGCACGAACAAACAGGCCGCAGTACTTGAGGAAACTGCTCGACAAGGAGTGGCGATTACGAATCACCTTGACTGGTTTCTTAAAGCCATAAAGGATGGTTTATTTTCACTGTCGGGCGCGGAGAGTCAAGAACAGTTACAGGAGGGTATAAACCTCGTTCTTGACTACCAGAAGATTGCTTCCGGTGCTGTAGAAGATTTACTGGTACACAATGCCTACCTATCTTCTATGCTAGTGTATTTAAGGAGAAAGGCCTTCATTCCTTTTATGCATAGTTACACACCGGAAGCTGTAAAGAGGAGCCTACTAGAGACATCTACGGCTCCTTCTTTACTGTTTGGTGATGCTGTTGCCGAAGTTCGACCTGAAATGGATCGTATAGAGCATGACAGGTCAGTTGCTTCCGGTGCTTCGTCTAAAAGACCTATGGCTTCCGGGTCGGGTCCAAAGGCGAAGAAGGCTAAGAAGAACCCGCCTAGCTCCAAGGCTAATAAGGGTGCTTCCGGCCAACAGCATAACCAAGCGCCTACTTCTTTAGAGCCTAGAGTATCTACCTATGGCCATAAGAAGCAGGGTAAGGGGAAATCTAAGCAGTCAAAGAAGGATTCCTGATGTCTCGGGCCGTACCGGGTGGCTTCCGGTATGGTGGGAACACCGAGACATAACGTTTCCAGTTCCCCAGCAACTAGAC
This sequence comes from Hanleya hanleyi, assembly GCA_036873755.1. Taxonomy (NCBI): domain Eukaryota; kingdom Metazoa; phylum Mollusca; class Polyplacophora; order Lepidopleurida; family Hanleyidae; genus Hanleya; species Hanleya hanleyi. Next base: position 21,814 of record JAVTVY010047284.1, on the reverse strand, counting down.
CTTCCGGTAGGGGGAAGGCTGCAGTTGTTTTGGAGGAACTGGATAAGGATCGGGACGGAAGCGTGGGTCATTCGAACGATCAGATACGGCTATCGCCTATTGTTCGACACGCTTCCTCCCTTGACTGCTCATCCCCTTCCGTCTCGTATACCATTACGAACGGGTCAGCAATACAGTCCTCTGTGGACAAGCTGATAGAGAAGGCAGCTGTAATAGAGCTTCCGGTTTCGAACACGTCACCCGGGTTCTATTCGCCGGTCTTTCTGGTCCCCAAGAAAGACACGTCCGAGATGCGCATGGTTATAAACCTAAAGCGCCTCAACAAGGACTACCTCACTCCACCGCCACACTTCCGCATGGAGTCCTTCCGGTCTATCCGGACAGTACTCGGACAAGGGGAATGGCTGACTTCTTTGGATTTAAGGGATGCATACCTGCATATCCCGATACATCCGGGGGACAGGAAGTACTTGAGATTCATGGTCGGCAAACGACGCTTCCAAATTCAAGTGCTTCCGTTCGGCCTGTCCACTTCCCCTTGGGTGTTTACACGAGTGGCACAATTCCTGCACAGTCTAGGTATAAAGTACCACTTTTATATCGACGACTCCCTGTTAAGGAATGCCTGCAAGGAGCAGTTAATCCTAGACACCCAGTTTGTCTTAAGGATGTTGACTTCTCTGGGATACATCCCACACGAAGAGAAATCAGAGCTGATTCCTTCACAAAGGCGCAAATTTCGGGGGGTGGAATACGATACGCTACGAGCTCTCGCCAAACCCCCAGAAGATCGATGGCTAAAGATAACGACGAAGATACCTCAGTTCCTCAAGTTATCTCAGGCCAGGGCTTTACACTTTGCTGCGATAATCAGCCTCTTGACGTCAACACAGGACGTAACACCAAGAGGGCGGTTGCAGCTTCGTCCCTTAATGATTTACTTCAATCATCAATGGGTCGAAAGGCAGTTGAATCCGTGGATACCTGTAACACCGCTAGTCAAACAATGCCTCCTATGGTGGCTGGATCCACTCAACGTTATGCCAGGTGTGTTCCTACTGCCGTTTCGTCCGTCACATCACCTGTTCACGGACGCATCTATGGAAGGATGGGGAGCCCACCTCGAGTCCAAGTCGACATCCGGGTTATGGACAATCGAGGAACGCTCGTACCATATAAACGTGTTGGAGTTTATGGCAGTGACACATGCCATCCGCACGTAGGTGAGCGTATTGACCGACAAGAACCTGCTAGTTGCGACGGACAACACAACAGTCGTGTCCTATATCAACAAGCAGGGGGGGACGAGATCTCCGCAATTACAAAGCCAAGCGGAAATCTTTTTCGGTCTGTGCTGGGACAACAACATATCGGTGTTGGCCAGGCACATCCCGGGGGTACTGAACGTCTTAGCGGATTCGCTTTCACGACGGAATCAGATAATTTCCACGGAGTGGCAACTTCACCCAGACATACTAAAACAAATAGCTCAGGTCTGGGAGATGCCACACATAGATCTGTTCGCCACTCGGCGCAACAATCTACTGCCCCTGTTCATGTCGCCGGTTCCGGATCCGTCGGCATATGCAGTGGACGCACTATCGCAGGACTGGTCAAGGATGGTAGCATATGCGTTCCCTCCTCCAGCTATCCTAGCGAAGGTACTTCAGAAGATCCGCGAACACATGTGTGTCGTTTACCTGATTGTTCCGTGGTGGCCAGCAAGGCCGTGGTTCCCTGAACTATTGGATCTTCTGGTAGATGTACCAAGACAGCTTCCGGTATGGCACAATCTACTGCGCCAGCCCGGAACGTCGACGTTCCACAGCCAACCAGGACTGTTCCACTACCACGTGTGCAAGTGCTCAAGCAGCACTTCGCTCAGGCGGGATTTTCAGCGGAGGTTGGGCGCCGAATGGCACAATCTATTCGACCGTCCTCTTCCGCTGTATACAACTCAAAGTGGGCAATCTTCGATCTTTGGTGTGGAGAGAGGGATATTAATCCATCCTGCGCAGCTATCCCTGAGATAGCAGAGTTTCTATTGTATCTGTTCAGGGATAGGGGCCTGGTGCCTGCTACGGTAGAAGGTTATAGAGCGGCCATTGCTCAACCTATTCTACTGGGTACTGGGATTAATCCCTCGACTGATCCAAACTTATCTGCACTAATCAAGTCATACAAGATAACTGGTCAGTCGGCTATTCCGAAATTACCTAAGTGGGACTTAGCCTTAGTACTTCGGCAATTGGGAAAGCCACCTTTCGAGCCAATAGAAGCTATTGAGCTAAAATATTTATCATACAAACTTCGTTTTTGTTGGCTCTTGCTTCAGCAGCTAGGGTGTCAGAGCTGCATGCGCTCGATAGAAGGAACATCAGACACTCTAGGAACTGGAGCAAGGTAGTTCTCACAACGGTTCCTGAGTTTGTGGCCAAGAATCAAGCCCTCTACGATTCCATATCTCGAGAGTTCACAATTTCAGCCTTATCTGATTTCCTTTCGTCCGGTCTTGAATCAGACATGTTAATGTGTCCGGTTCGGGCTCTTGCGTGTTACCTGAATCGTACAGAGGAGATCAGAGCGGGAAGGAGGCGTTTGTTTATCCCTTTCGATCCCAAAGCCAAACAAGAAATAAGTAAAAACACTATCTCGAGCTGGCTCAAAAATACGATTCGGCTAGCGTACTCCACGGCTACTGATAGGCAAGCCGCGCTTGTAAACGTTTCGGGTCACGAGATTAGGGCATTAGCGGCATCATGGCCTCTATGGACCAACAGATCGGTGACAGACATTATGAGGGCGTGCTACTGGAGGTCAAACACGACATTTGCCTCCTACTATCTCCGGGACATGACGTTGGCATGTAACGACCTCTATTATATCGGCCCACTTGTGACCGCACAGCGGGTGTCAGGGGGACCGAGGCCAGCAATATAGCTACAAAAGTCCGGGCGTACAGTTGTAACCCTGCTTGCGGGTGAGTGCATTTTTTCTCTCGGCCCCTTTCGAAAAAAAGGGGGGGGCGTATCTTGCATCTCAGCCTTGAAGTCAGAGTAGCAACAGAGGTTCCCTGTGTACCATAGGCATACAGGTTATTACTGTTGTATTATTTCATGGATCCTCTGTGGGGTAGAAGATCTATGATTTCTACTTTGATCTAGTCACTTTGTATGGCATTTATCACTACCACGGATTGTATCAGTTTGCCCACCTACCTTACGGTGGCATTCTATGCAAAGAGTGGAAGTGAGGTAAGTTTTCAGCGCAAATAACAAGTAAATTTTCTGTTATTAAGCTAAAACTTACCTCACTTCCAGTGATGCCCACCCAACCTCCCCGCTATGATACATCCAGACCATGTATCGCAGTGGAACAAGAAGGAAGTAGAATTGTGGGTAGCTATGCAATCAGGTGACTAGCAGGGGAGATAACTGTGTCATTTAAATTCTTACTGTGATATTTCCTGTAGACAAGAAATGCAAAGAGTGGAAGTGAGGTAAGTTTTAGCTTAATAACAGAAAATTTACTTGTAAAATTTTTTTTTTAATCAGATTGCCTGTAAAAAGCCAGGAGACGCACATAGTTTAATACAAAAAACTTGGCAGAGTGAATACTGGATAGTTGCATTCACTCTGTCAATTGTGATAAAAAAATTGCCCTCTAATTTCCCAAAATATTGAAATTGTTGGGGTTTTTTTGCTCCACTGAGGTTCAATTGACATTTTATGCCATTTTGAACATTATTTTAAGCTCCCACTTTCATAAAAGCAGAATCAACATGATTTTTAAAAAGATAAAATGACGAAGTTTTCTACAAATCACTCAGACAAGTGAATTCTTCCAATTTTTTGGCTTCCTTTATTTTAAGAGCACAACCTAGATTTACAAGATGCATGCTGCCAATATAAATAATCAAAAAAATAAATAAGTTGTGTAAAGCAATGAAAAGCAGTGAAGAAGTTTAGAGGTGTAAGGTGACAGAATGATCATTTTTTTCAGCTCAAAGTTATTCTGAATAATAAGACAGATCAAAGATGACTTGGGATCAATGTCATTTTTCGCAAAAGTAGGTGACTTCTGTGCCTGAAATTACCGCCAATCAATAATGCATATAATCCATATACGGGTAAAGCCCGGTGCACACGAGAGCTATCAGCTGAACTGACGGTTTCAATTGCCTGTCAGCTCAGGGGCTAGCTCTCGTGTGCGGGCAGTTTTTGGTGAGTTTTTGGCCTCGCGAGGCCGGGGAAGAAATATCAAACTTGTTTGATAATTTCGCCTCGCGAGGCCAAATCCTCAGCGTGTGCGGCGGACGCAAGCCAACAGCTCAGCAGTTTTATAGGACCGGCCAGTGAATCGCAGTTATTTTCGCGCGATTCACACGCAGTACGACTCTCCAAAATGGTCTTGAAGAAGACGTTATGCGGGAACTGAAATCAATTTCGTGAAACTTTTGCTCACCGTGTGCGCTGAAACCACACGAGAGCCAGCCCCGGAGCTGACAGGCAATTGAGGCTGTTAGCTCAGCTGATATCTCTCATGTGCGCCGAGCTTAAGGGGTTTCAAGCATTGTTTTTATCATACATATAGCACTCACTCTTACAATCTTGAAGGTCCTCCTCACATTCAGATGACGTTAAATGCTCCAAAATATTTTTCCCAGTTGACTAATGTGTTTCAGTGATATCCAATTATTCTTAAATACATAGATGAACATTTAGATGGATATGTGGTCATTCAACTGTCAGATCCAAGTTGAGTTTTTCAGACATAGATGACTTAGGGCTCCAACATATGTCAAGTGTTTCCTCTCGTGCAAAGAAGATCAAGGTGCTCCAAATGATGTTGACAAGTTCAATTTTATGTCTACTGCGCAATCAAAATTGGGATATTTTAGTAAAAAAGAACAAAAAAGAAAAATATTAACTTGAACAAGAACAGATTTGAGAGGATATTGAATTGAATAATGTGTTCTCCAAATTTCGATGCAATTTAGACCATATGGAAGGAACGCTGGCAAACTGACTAGGTGAAATGCGGGTTATTTTGCTTTATGAATATGTTTGGTCAAGTGGCATTCTACTAGTTTAAAAAACTGCCTGGTGACACCCCCCCCCCCCCTTCCAACTTTTACTGGAGTTTTTGATCTAGCATTGTCTCCGAAAACTTTTGAGATATTGTGAGGAAAATGCCATTTTAACTTCTTAGCAAATATATATTTTTACTACAAAAATATGTGCATTTTTCATGGAATTCCTTATCCATATCAGAGTACCATTAAACCATTATAATAGACCATATAAATTCCTAGATTCTGCAGCAATAAACCTGGTGCCCCTGAATTTTATCCTTTATTTTGATTGTTGAAGGTTTGCGCTATCTCTTGTCAAAATATAAAAAAAATGACATTTTATTTTCAAATTGTCTGGACCCTCCTCAAAAGCTCTTCTTTATTCTGTAGATGACTACATTCAGTGCTTTTCCTCCATGTCACCCAACTGAATTATCAGCTCTTCTGAATAAACATAGTTTGAATATAGACCGTGTTATATCCTAACTGCAATGTACTTGGACTTCCCAGATGTGATCGGTGAACTTTCCATTTTTTGAACAAAATGTGTCTGCATCACTGATGATTTTTCATTCACATCAACAGTCCCAGCCTGTTTCATAGCAATCCATTTGTGACAAAACATGTTGACTCTGAACATGTGCAGTGTTAAGCTCTTAAGATGTTGACTCTGCATGAGTGCAATATTTAAGTGTGGCAATGCACAACAGGGTCAACTTGAAATTTTGTTTACACTGGATAATACAGAATGGTTCAACAGATTATTTTCAAATTACGTATATGATACTTTACATTGCCACAAGACGTCGCTTTGGATTTTGTTTTTTTCACATGATCATCCCATATTGGTGGTGCCGCCAATGGCCCATTCATTCCGAATTTTGATTCCAGCTATGCTACATAAGCTTTGTGACTGCAGTTACTCAAAAACTATTTGTCTGATTAGCATCAAACCTGGGACAGTTGATTAGTATGAGTGAGAAGAGTGAGTTTTCCGGCAACCTGCATTATCCAGTATGGCTGCCATGGCATGGACCCTTCTTCAAACATGTTACCCTATTTCTTCTAATTTTTCGAACAGCATTTTTAGATTAAGAAGCAGAAAAAAATCTACCTTTATGTCAACTGAGGCAAAATACTGTGGCATGGATGTTATTTGTCCCAATATAAACTGCAAAGATAGCTAGTGAAATCTGTAGAATGTTTGCATTATTTCTCTCAACAGTACACAGGCAATATTTCACAGACCTAGCTGTACCGAGCTGTATGCTACTGAATGGTACTGCACAGGAAGGCCCACCTTGCATGTAAGTACTGAGCAGCTGTAACTGAACAGTTCCTGTGTGGTAATCACAGCTCAGAATGGCACTGCACTGAACTGAGCAGTACATGTCAGTTAGCAACAGGCTAGTTTCAAGAGGTAACTGAGCAGTACTGCACAGTAACAGGTTGGTACAGTATTCAGTCAGTACTGACCAGTTACTGAGTGGTACTGTGTGGATACTGGTCAGTACTGACTGGTATTGTACTGATGTGTACTGTCCAGGGGCCCTTCCTTCTACTTAACATTCAGTTACCACACGGTACCAACATGTGGGAATTTGGCTGTGTAACTTTGCCGTCTGAATAATTTGACGAAAAATGGTACATAAGAGTAATTGTGACTGCAGTAACTCAAAAACTGGTTGTCCAATTCACATCAAACTTGGAAAGTGGTTTGATATGAGTGAGTTGATGGCTGGGATTGTTTTTCACTCATCTGATAATCCAATATGGCCACGATGGCCTTGACACCAGATTCGCCCATTCTAAGCTTGTGACTGAAATAAACTGAAGAATGATTTCATCAACTGGTATTCGGTATAAGAGTAGCTATGGCTGCATATAACGTTTGCTTGTTTTCGACAACCTTCACGACATGATCTACACATATCATACATCGCTATTCACCATATATTTCTCACTTTTCACATTTCAGAACTAAACTATCTCATATTTCGAAACAACTCCATTTCTTTATTAAAAATGATGTAAACTGTCAAATAATTTCTTTTCAATTCTCAGATAATATAACAAACGTTTTAAACACCCAATACACAAAAAAAGTTCCCATCATTCAATGTACAACTTTAAATACAACCTTTTATAAACCTTCTGAACTAAGCTCGGCCCGACCCCTGAACCCAAATATATTTGGGGAGCTTACATCATGCTACACTTAATGAACCCATCCACCACATGTCCCTACCCCCAGGGCACTGAGCTCCACCCGCTATCTCCTAACCTAAGCCTCTCCCAACCCCATACCCTTATAGATTCCGAGAGCTTACATACGCTACACTTCCAATCCACTACCCTCAGGAGCATGTCCCCACCCTGGGGCACTGAGCCCTACCCTCTGTCTCCTAAATTAAGCCTTGCCTGACCCCATACCCTGTATATTCTAGGAGCTTACATCATGCTACTTGCAGCCCAACTTGCCACGGTTTCACACAGAGTGGCCTTTCCCTGATCTCATAATAAGGAAGGTCGCCAGTTTTTACAGCATGATTATTCTTTATCCTTTTGACTAACTAATATCTATAGTACCATCCTGTTCGACATAACCATTCCTCCAAACAGGCAACGTTTCTCCTGAAATAATGGCTCGAGTATGCCGAGTTGAAGAGTTTACATCTGTTTGTCTGAAAGTCCAAACCCATGCCTGTTTTCAGCTGCTCAGGATTTAGGTGTGGACTGCACCCTACATTTATTCAGCCCACCCACTACCCCGGGAGCATGTCCTCAACCCTGGGACACTGATCCCCACCCACTATTTCTTAAAATAAGCCTCACCCGACCCCATACCCCCATATATTCAGGGAGCTTATATCATGCTATGCTTATTCAATGTGTTGCCTGACCTCATACCCCATACAGAACAGACAGCTTCTGTTTTCATGTTCGAAGTTCAGATATGCTTGTTCACACTTTCATCCACTTTCTGGTCCACTTGTCCATCTGTCCATTTTGTTCAATTGAACCCTTGTATTTATCAGTTTCAACACCTCAAATGGCAAACTGTTGAATAGTGGTCAATAAACCTGCTCATTAGTTGGACAGTTTTGACTGATCTGATGAAGATGCAGTGAGAACCCTGGGTCAGGCAAGTTAGTTTTAGTCTTGCGACCATATTCAATTTAAATTATGTCTGTGGAAAGAAAATGTCATGTTACAATATGATTGAATTGCACAGAATTTTTTTTTATTCCTGTTCAGAGTACTGCACCTATGCTTTCTCATATATGTCTAGTTTGACATTAATTTCATTCTCTAATTTAAATCTTAACACAGGTATGTAATTACCTTGGTTACAAGCTGGGTCATTGGCAGACCCCCAGGTGAGATCTTGACCTTGGCCAAAGGAATGTCCAGCTTGAACAAGAAGAATCGCAAGGGTAAGTCCTATAGAATTCATCTGTACAAATGCAGTTACACCTCAAATGGTGCAATTATAGGAGGTGTATTTTCTCACCCGAAAATATTGGGATGATAAAATTATTAAAAAAGGTCCAAACCAAAGAAACAGCTAGTTGACCAAAATTTTAATTGTCTCTATTGAAAGCCAGCATTCTGGTTGAACAATAGTACGTAAATGGAATATTCTAAAGTATCCGGTGTTTTATTCTAGTGCAGAGCCGTTAACATCAGCTGCCCATTATCCTATCAGTTTTAGGGCAGCTCCCTTCACACAACATGAACTGTGTGCAACTTTGTCCCTACACAGGTATGCGTTTGGGAGATTCCATTTCAGTGTGGAGATGATTGTCATCTGCTCGTAACAATGTTTGTATAAATGGACAATATTTATTGTAATTTAGCACCAACATCTAGGAGAATCGCAAATGCATTCCCTGAGATATCGGTTGCTGATTTTCATAGTTTTTATCTATATCGGAGCAATTACTGTATGTGTCATTGCTTTTCCCCTCATCCATTTTGGCCTTGGGGTATTTTCTTCATCATGTACGTCCGTCCATCCGTTACCGCATTTTAGGCAAAACCACTTGAGATACAGTGACCGCTATGGCTGTGAATTATCAGTGAATTAGCTGATTTTAGAATTAGCTGATTTCAGTGATTTTCTCCAAAATTGTTCATGTCAAAGTTGCTGTTTTCATCCAAATGCTTGAAATACAATATAATATAAAGGACTTGTAAGTTTTTTTTTTAGTGATTTCAATATTTGTTTCAGTGATTTTCAGATAAAGCCATTCACATTCCTGTAATGAAGACATTTCATTGTTATTATTGTTGTTGTTGGATACCTGTTCATGCAAATGCCTGAGACTGCTTAAGACTACACTGGAGCCTGCTATGGAACAGTTACACACGAAGCTCATCCCATTAATACCACCCACATTGTCTGATTCTTAGCTAACCCAGGGATTCATTTTCTAACTGAATACGTTTTGCCTTGAATTACCCAGAACACCCAGTATGTCTGCTTAAGTTTTGGTTGAAATTTATTATTTAAATACATTTAACTTAATTGACATATATTCATGTATGGCAGTCGTCGCCATATGACTGAAATCCTATTCACTCACTCACCCTGTATGTATGTCTGATTATATTGCATGAAGTAAATGTAAATTAAATTATTAAAACACATGACTTTTTTAAATGACTACTTATTTGCATGGGAATGTTTGTGTGATAATGGAATAATTTACTTAATTTCTGCCAGCTTTGTGGGGAAATTAGAAATTATGCTAATGTGAAATATCACAAAGGATCGAGGTTTGACCCATGCAATCGAAGTAGGGAAACATGTGTAGGGTTACATTGTATACACAGTCTGAAATATATGTATTAAGACAGTGTGACGTCACTGGACCTTGATATGATTGCAACAGACCACCATAGAATACCATGCTCTATTTGCAGTTTACTCTGTGTAATAAAATCGTAAAAAATTACAATGAATATTTTCCGACACCGATCGCAATGGTCTTTCATTTGATGGAAACTTTACTTGAGGGTTTACGATCACTTTAAGCAACTCCATGTATACTCCATGCCATGTTAACCAGAGGAATCGTCAGTACTATTTCCTATACCTATCATAAACATGACAATGTAAAGATGTGTACATGTGCATGCATTGCCTCTTTTTCATTGTCCCTTCATTATTGTAGCTTTTTGTGAAACTTCTCCATACCAAAGTATTTCTTGTAGCATATGCAAATTAATAGTATAAATGAATGACGAGAGATGTCATCTTTAATAACAATGAGCTCTTTGTTCAAGAGCTTTCACAGTCATTATCTCCTTTATTGGGAGAAATAAAGAATAGTATAATTTCATTTATTCTAAACTTTGTGTTTGTACATGTATCAGAACACCAGTTTACCCTGTTCCTGGACAACCAAAAGATACTGAAAGTCATTTCAGGGGAGGTAAATCTTGGTCACATCAGGGGAGGCTACTTTGACCAATTGTCACATCAAGGGACATAACTCTGGTTGATCAATTCCATGGCAGAAAATGCCTTCTCTTTCTGTTTACAGCACAGGGGAGCATTTGAGCAAGCTTATGATTTCAGCCAGATTGACGTGAAATTCATCTACTGAATGTTTTAAAGTTTTGAAAGAAATGCTTCCAGATTTTGGATACATAAATAATTCAGCAAACTTGAAGTGTTTTCAATTTCCTAAGCTCACCTCCTATATCACCAGATACCATGTCATGGAATTTTGAAATAACAGATATTGGCTGTAGCCATCAATTATGGCTTTATTACTTTAGAACTGTAATATACACCATTCTTTAACCTGCCTACTTATATAATCTCATATCACAAATCCTGTTCATTATGTCGACATTATCCTTGTAAAATGTTCAGTATACATGTATGTCTCTGCAGTAAGTAGAATATACAATGTTCAATTAGCAGCAGCTTGTAGGGTTCTTATGCCTCCTGGAAACTCTGGAATTTGATTTCCATCCTGGAAAGTGCTTATAAGTTGGGTTTATCAACACCATATTGATAATCATGTCAAAAATTGTGTAATAATAGTGCTACAAAACTTCTGGAAAATGACCTATATCAGCTTGAAAACTCCTGGAAAACACCTGGAATTTTCTTTGAATGGTAGATCAGTGGTATGGTAGACATATACATGTATCCTCTATTCACCAGTTTGATACCCAAGTTAGTCTGTTAAAGATGAGTTCCTTCTGAAAAATAAAGAAAAAAATAAATGAAATTGTTTTGAGAGTGACTAGATATATATATGTATCTTTATTTAATGAGGGTTACTCTGTCAGTTGCAAAAACTGTTCTTCCCGGAGGCCCTCCGGAAAATGTACAAGTATGTACAATATATACAATCTCAAAACACTGCGGAGTATATTACATGTAAATGTCTTGACATAAAAATAACATCATTTGCTAGGGCATAGGGATTTTAGAAGTCTGGACTTGAAGGCATTGAGAGATGGGGCTTCCTTGAGGTTATTGCCAAGGGAGTTCAACAGCATTGCTCCAGAAAAACTCGGGCTTTGTTTCAGATAGTTCTGGGTTTTGGAAGATACAGTTTGTTGTTTTCGGTTGATCTTTAGAGTGTGTGTGCAGTAATCTCATTAACATATTTAAAGAGAGAGTTGAGATAAGGGGGACATAATTGGTTGATGATTTTGAACAATAGCCTTCTGATATGTTATCCGGTCTTGTATGGTTAGCCATCCGAGTTCTTTAAAAAGTATTTTTGTTGGTGTTGAGTAACAGACAGTAGAATGCCCCATTGATCAGGCTGGTGTCTAACCTGGGCTATCTCCACATAATTTATTACTCGTGAATATCATTTTATAATTTACATGTGTGATAAATCATATATTTCACTGGTGTTTTTGATTTCATGTGTACATCTCACACGAGACGTGTTATTTGCTGGTAATAATTGTATGTGGCTATTTGTGGAGATTGAAATATAAGTGATTCATAAAATACATTTATTTGAGTATGCCAGTCAAAACTTGTGCATGTAACTCACTTAATTTGGCTCACATTAGTTAAATTAATGGGTCACAAGATTCTCACATAAAGTTCAGGGGTCAACATAATTAAGATTTTTAGCTTTCTCTTTGGGCAAGCGGCCTGTTAAAAGTTACTTGCCCATAGCAGTTTTGATGAATACCTACATGTTCTAAAACTTGGTCCCAGGCAGGTGAATCAGTAGAAATGACTTGCCCACACCAATTTGAGGTTACCTGGGGCAGGTATTATTCTTATCCCTGGTTAATGCTAGGGAAAATTAACCATGTGTCATGTATGATAACTAGTGCTATTTTGCTATTTTGCCTGTGTTGGAAGACCTAGTGTGCCAGAATCTGCATAGCTTACCTCCAGTTGAGAATTCCATTATATCATGGGTAACAAAGAGTCCGCTATTACAACTGCTCCAGTTATCATCACCATGCCTGGAATAGTGGTACCGGTAGATAAATTATTAAAATCATGAATTATTTGTGCAACAGGGAAAACTCGTTCACAGATTCTGCAGGAATGAAGATAGAAGAATTTTATTTGATTACAGTTGTATTCAGTGGGCAAATGACATAATACTTTGAAACAAAACTATGTTAGCATGAACAGCATGCTAGAATTTTCTCATTGCAGTACTTCTATACTGTTATCTTTTATCAGAAGCTGTTCAAATCATGCAAAAGATGTGTTTGAATATACATTAAAAGAAATATATATATTCCAGGAGAAGAAAAAAAAATGTGTTCGGGGTGAATGAAAACTGTCTCATAGATTTGGCAATATAAAGGAACATGGATGGAACATTTTTACCTGCTAAGACCGAAGTTGTGGCACCTGATTTTGTTGTTGTGCTTGCTTCTGTCGAACTCGCACGATTTGTAGTTTTCATGATGTCCATGGTTGTTTCCCCTGGATCATCATCATCATCCGTTGTGGACCAGCCTGGTCGGGTTGTCTCGACGGTATCTTGTTTAGCTGTTGTGAACGTGGCTGACGCCGTACTTCTAATATTGGTGTGTGTGCTTGATATTGACGGAGATATCGTTGAAGATTTCTGAGTTACCTTCGGTGTCACTGCAGTGGAAATATTCGACATCGGCCTCGTTGAAGATCTTTGAGTGACTTTTGTGGAAGATTCGGCTGTGGATTTGGTAGAAGATTCTGGTGTGAATTTGGTTGAAGATACTGGGGTGACTTTGGTAGGAGACGTTGCCATGGACTTGGTTGAGGATGACAATGATTTGGTGGTTGTCTGGTTTGATGTTCGCAGCTCTTCTGGTAGTGGGTCACCTTGACAATGAAGTTTAAGCTGTCCCTCACCTGAAACATCAATCCAGTATGCTAGATTTTTAAAGCTTCCTATCCTTTTAATCCTCCAATTACTATGTTAAACTTCAATAACCCCCTAGTTTGTGGACAAAATCCAATCACTCATTTCAGTAAGTTTTATCACTATCTAAACACTGAAATAACGAGGAAATTACTTGCATGATTTTAAGGAGAGAGAGAGAGAATTGAGGTTTAACGTCTCATTCAGCATGATTTTAACCAACTTTGCCAAATCGCTGTTATAGTAATTTTGATCAACAATTTAAGATGGGTCTGGAAAATTTCACTTCGTGTAATTGAATTAATAAAGGATTTAGACAGTAAAATCTGGGAGTGATCTACATGTGTTAGAAACAAAGTTGGAAAAATGGTTCAAAATCATCATGCATATAATCCATTATTTCTTTGTTATTTCACTGAGTTTAGAGGGTGATCAAATTTATTAGATGTGATTGAAGGAGTGAGTGAGTAGTAGGGTTTAACGTCATTTTCAACCTTGTTTCAGTCATATCGCGATGTTGCCTACATGTGCCAGAACACGAGAGTGCTCACAGTTCCTATTATCCTGGACACTGATCAGCCCAGCCGATACCTCATCCAAGTATTGACCGAGCTGAATATGGAGAGGGGGATTTAATTATTAAAGGGATTACCATAACTGTTGGAATGGGTCAAGTTTTTGAGAGATTATGGAAATCATAGATTGCAGATCAAACATGTCAAGTGGATGAAAAGTTTAATTCAAGAGTTCCTCTCGCTTTTGTGTTTGCCTTTTACATGTATAATTTCATTACATTGTGATTTATGATCGCACAGTTAATCATGCTTATGTCAAAAAACTGAACTTGCCTTCAGCCAGAGACATCACAAATGTCATGTTGGCCCTGTCCACGACGAAAACAAACTTTTGAGTTGTCCCACTGAATGGAATCTCGAAGTTGTAGCCACTACGGTAGTCGCAAGACAAGTATCCTCTGTTTGCACCGCCTTCTGTATCAACCCGGGAACCACATTCGCCTGTGCCTAGCCCTCGAATGGTGGACTCAAGGATTACTCGGAACACGCCCGGTGATCCTACAACATTTGGCACCCATTCTAAGTCGCACGTGCATATTTCGCGTCTCTCCGTTCGCTCAGTTAGGTTGACGAAGCCATGAGGTGAAAATGTGATGCTGTTCTGGTAGCAGACGTAGGCAACTGGCCGGTAGTAGGAGTATATGCAAAATAAAAAGCAGTTTTAATCTCTGATACTGTTTTGATCAAACTCTTTTGCCTCTTTTCAGATCATCATAAGCTTGACCAAAAATAGTTATTATTTTCACTTTTAAAACATGGCAGTTTTTGAAAGACTATATCTTCAACACACTGGGGTCAATCATTATTTCGGCATGTAATGCGGCATGTTGTTCCTTACTCTCTGTGACAGTGAATTTTATTATAGCTAGGTTCCCCCTGCACACTTTGCATGAAAACATACGGAGAAGCTGTGTAAACAACAAATTGACACTTTTTTTTCTAGGAAGAATGATATAAAATTGGATTTTTTAACACAATAAAACAGATGTTGTGAAAAACGTATTCGAAGTCGTAACCTCTGACCCGTGACAGGATTCTGATTATGATCATGTCATATAACATCGACTAATCAGACTCCGACGTCATGAGGCATCAGGTCACGGCTTCTCCTTTTCAAAACAGGCGTGATAATGGAAGATTTCACGTTTGATTTTTTTAAACTTGGACCATTACCAAACTCAGTAAACCACTATTAAATGTCAAAAATAACGTATTACAACAATTAAGCATCAAAAGAGTATATATACTAATGCCATTTAGAAAGTAGATAACATTTATATCCAATTATTTTTAGGATGACACTTTCGCAGTAAAGCACATACTAGTGCTGGAAGGGTCAGTCCTGTGCAAGACTCGAACCCGCGTCCTCGGTGTCATCCTAAAAATAATTGGATATAAATGTTATCTACTTTCTAAATGGCATTAGTATATATATCGGCTTCAGGAGCTGTGCCATTATCTGTCTATCAGAGGGGTAGTAAATGTACGTAATCTAGACTCCGATATCCGAACTTCCTCTTTTGTGAAAGCTGAGGTGGCCGAGTGGTCTAGGCCGCTTGCATTTACTGCTGGCAATTTGGTGCCAAACTCTGAGGGCGCGGGTTCGAGTCTCGCACGGGACTGACCCATCCAGCACTAGTATACTGCGAAAGTGTCATCCTAAAAATAATTGGATTTAAATGTTATCTACTTTCTAAATGGCATTAGTATATATATATAATATCGGCTTTAGCAGCTGTGCCATTATCTGTCTATCAGAGGGGTAGTAAATGTACGTAATCTGGACTCCGATCTCCGAACTTCCTCTTTTGTGGGAGCTGAGGTGGCCGAGTGGTCTAGGCCGCTTGCATTTACTGCTGGCGATTTGCCAAACTCTGAGGACACCGGTTGGAGTCTCGCACGGGACTGACCCATCCAGCACTAGTATTTGTGCTTTACTGCGAAAGTGTCATCATTGGATATCAAAAGAGTATGTGGTGTGGGGATCATTTGCTAGAACCTTTAACAGTAGGCTGTTTTACATGAACGCCAACATGGTTTGCCAGATAGGTGTAGTTATACAGGGCCTATTGTTATTCATCAAAAGAGCCAGCGGAACAGCTTCTTCCAAAATTTAATATTAAGGACATTGTGAACACAAGACTAATAAAATTTACGTATTTCAGTCCTTTGTATAGCATTTCACTCTGGAACTACTAAATTGTTATATTTTATTATAAATGTGAAAACACTGTATCATTGATTATTTGTAGTCTGAGTGTCCATGTCAGTTTTTATTACATCTGAACACTTTTTATGTGACAGCTGTAAGTAAACAAATAATATCTTCATGATAAATGTGTTTTTTTTCTTCTAAATATGTCAGTTTTAGCCACACATTCCATGGAGAAAGTTAGGAAAATTTGATAAATAGTCCGCACTGTAGATATTATTTTATCTACAGGTCGCTTTTAAAGAGTAAATCACAACCTCAAGTTTTTTTTACAAAGTTAAGAGAAGTAACCAACCACGAGTGGCATTCTAGGGTGCTTCTTTTAAATATCTATTTGCCGAGCTGTCCTGTTCAACCAAATTTCAGGTTGACGCCTGACTGGGCATGTCAAATGCAGACTTCTGATTTAAGATTCAGGATTCATAAGCAATTTTTGCATTAATAATTCTAGAGATCATTTTTGGGTCACAATTTCAGCACTGAAATTCAAGCATGCAAGAGAAGCAATCAGTGGTCGGTTTCAAGACATTACGAGTAACCTGATTTTCCTATCATCACATCCATATCACTGACAAAAAAAATATAATATTTTAGACCCACAGTTATCCCATTATTATGCAAATTTAGTTACAGTATACATCTGGTTTTCTTACCTGGAAGGTCTTCAATCCCCTGAGAATATACAACATCTGCAGAAACAAAAATAAGAAGCATTTAGGAATAAAAGGTCTGTACCATAGATAAGTTTGTACAGTGAAACCTGAGAACACCGACCCTTGGAAACACCGACCCCAGGAAACATCGGAATCCCATCAACACTGACCAAACTCTTTGGTTCTCTGCCGATACGGTCATCCTAATTAAGGTCTATGATAAGGCATTCTTGACAGAACTGAATATATTGTAACACATCAACAACATTTATGTACATGTATTGCCAGTATCGGGAAAAAACAGTATTATTGCAACACAAGGTTTTGCTTCCTTTCTTCAGCATCGTTGTTGTAGTTGTCGGATCGATTTACGTTCATTATAACGTTCGTCAAAACAGTTGGGTTTTAAATGGAATGGAATTTTACAAAAAGAGCATTGCATCATGGGATTGCTCTCAGTTTAAAACATTTGATCAGTTGGTTCAAACTTTCAAATGGAAATCTGGCATATTCATTGGCTATTGAAGAAAATTGGCAGAAAATCCAGCCAGTCACAGAGCTTCTGTTTAAGGTTCATGGAGTTTTCATTTTTGAGTAGAAAAATATGATTTCAAAAGATGGAAAATATCTAGTTGCTCAGTGCTTTAAATAATACAAAGCTGCGCATCTGAAAACCCCTCGGCTCTGGGCGCCAGCCATTCATAATGTATTCAATTTGAAGCAAGACTTCAGGAACACCAAGCAGTCAAGTGACAAATATACAGATTATGAAAAATTTTGCCATTAGAAATGGCCTTGAATGTTTCCGTCCAATCAGAGAAACCGGTATTCATTACATAAGTCTGTTGATGCATCGATGATGTATACCAAATTTTACATCGAGCATTTGAAAATTATCAGAGATAGAGATCATTAATGATTTCGCATGAATTAAAGATGGCCGCCCATCCTTCCCACCACTCAGAGAAACTGATGTGGTTATTCATTGCAAGTCTCTTGATACATGGATGCTGTATACCAAGTTTCATATAGAACACTGAAATGGTATCAAAGATATACATCATTAAAGATTTTGCATAAATTAAAGATGGCCACCAAGGTTTCTGCCCAATCAGAAAAACCAGAACTGTCTGTTGATGCATCGATGATGTATACCAAATTTTACATCGAGCATTTGAAAATTATCAGAGATAGAGATCATTAATGATTTTGCATGAATTAAAGATGGCCGCCCATCCTTCCCACCACTCAGAGAAACTGATGTGGTTATTCATTGCGAGTCTCTTGATACATGGATGCTGTATACCAAGTTTCATATAGAACACTGAAATGGTATCAAAGATATACATCATTAAAGATTTTGCATAAATTAAAGATGGCCACCAAGGTTTCCGCCCAATCAGAAACGCCAGAACTGTCATTTATCGTAAGTCTATTGATGCATCGATGATATATACCAAATTTTACATCGAGCACTCAAACGGTATCAGAGATAGAGATCATTAATGATTTCGCATAAATTAAAGATGGCTGCCCATCCTCCCGCCACTCAGAGGAACTGATGTGGTTATACATTGCAGATTTCTTGATACATCGATTCTGTATACCACGTTTCGTATAGAACACTTGAATGGTATCAGAGATATATATCATTAAAGATTTTGCATAAATTAAAGATGGCCGCCAAGGTTTTCACCGAATCAGGGAAACTGGTTTGGTCATTCCTTTGAAGTTTCTTGATGCATCGATGATCTATACCAAGTTTCACACTGAACAGAGAAATGGTACCTAAGATACACAAGATTAATGATTTCGCATAAATTAAATATGGCCGCCAAAGTTTCCAACCAATCAGGTCCAGATTCAATAGGGTTCTGGGTCATGAGCATATGGATGTGCAGTGCAAGTTTGGTGTGCCTAGGGTAAGTTGTTCTAAAGATATCTTGGTAACAAGAAAGCTGTGATGGTTTCGCATAAATTAAAGATGGCCGCCAAAGTTTCCAACCAATCAGGTCCAGATTCAATAGGGTTCTGGGTCACGAGCATACGGATGTGCACTGCAAGTTTGGTGTGCCTAGGGTAAGTCGTTCTAAAGATATCTTGGTAACGAGAAAGGTGTGACGGACAGATGGACGGACGTACATGACGACGACAATACCCTTCGGCCAAATTTTGGCCGAGGGGTAAAAACCCAAAATACCTTCTTATCAAAGAGTAAATGTTTTGTATTTCCCCTGATAACCAATAGTCGTTCTAAAACTTTTAGTTATAACTGATAATTCCTAACAAATCGCGCGATATCAGTATACTCATCTTCTTATAACAAAAAAGATGCTTTCAAAGCAGTTACAAGATCAGATGTGAAGAAACCTACTTTGTCAAGTTGTCATTAAAAACTTCCAAAGAAAACTAGCCAGGCAATATTTGTTTTTTGTCCCCCGCTACTTAGTGGGGAGGGGGGGGACTTAGAAACACCGGTGTCCGTAATTCCGTAAGATTTTCTTGTCCGGACAATAACTCGTGAATGATTTAACTTATCAACTTCAAACTTGCGGTGTGCCTTGACATTGTCGAGAGGACGGTTGGGATTGTTTTTCAGCAATGTGCATAATCCAATATGGCCGCCGTCAGCCATTTTGGATTTAAGCAGTTGGATCTTAGATTATCTTGTCCGGACAATAACTCGTGAACGATTTAACCGATCAACTTCAAACTTGGGGTGTGTCTTGACATTGGTGAGAGGACGGTTGGGATTGTTTTTCAGCAATGTGCATAATCTAATATGGCCGCCATCAGCCATATTGGATTATAAGCAGTTGGATCTTGTCCGGACAATAACTGGAGTACGATTCAACTGATCTACTTCAAACTTGGGGAGTGCCTTGACATCGGTGAGAGGACAGTTGGGATTGTTTTTCAGCAATGTGCATAATCCAATATGGCCGCCGTCAGCCATTTTGGATTTAAGCAGTTGGATCTTAGATTATCTTGTCCGGATAATAACTCGTGAACGATTTAAGCGATCAACTTCAAACTTGGGGTGTGTCTTGACATTGGTGAGAGGACGGTTGGGATTGTTTTTCAGCAATGTGCATAATCTAATATGGCCGCCATCAGCCATATTGGATTATAAGCAGTTGGATCTTAGATTATCTTGTCCGGACAATAACTCGTGAGTGATTTAACCGATCAACTTCAAACTTGGAGTGTGCCTTGACATTGGCGAGAGGACGGTTGGGATAGTTTTTCAGCAATGTGCCTAATCCAATATGGCCGCCGTCAGCCATTTTGGATTATAAGCAGTTGGATCTTAGATTTTCTTGTCCGGACAATAACTCGTGAACGATTTAACGAGTCAACTTCAAACTTGGGGTGTGCCTTGACATTGCTGAGAGGACGGTTGGGATTGTTTTTCAGCAATGTGCATAATCTAATTTTGTCGCCGTCAGCCATATTGGATTATACGCAGTTGGATCTTAGATTTTCTTCTCCGCGGACAATAACTCATGAATGATTTAACCGATCAACTTCTAACTTGGGGTGTGCCTTGACATTGGTGAGAGGACGGTTGGGATTGTTTATCAGCAATGTGCGTAATCTAATATGGCCGCCGTCAGCCATATTGGATTATAAGCAGTTGGATCTTGTCCGGACAATAACTCGAGAACGATTCAACCAATCTACTTCATATGTGGGGAGTGCCTTAACATTGTTGAGAGGAGGATTAGGATTGTTTTTCAAGGACGTGCTTAATCCAATATGGCCACCATCAGCCATACTGGATTTTATTGGATTTCAAGCAGTTTGATCTTGTCCGGACAATAACTGGAGTACGATTCAACTGATCTACTTCAAACTTGGGGAGTGCCTTGACATCGGTGAGAGGACAGTTTGGATTGTTTTTCAGCAATGTGCATAATCCAATATGGCCGCCGTCAGCCATATTGGATTATAAGCAGTTGGATCTTAGATTTTCTTGTCCAGATGATAACTCATGAACAATTTAACCGATCAACTTCAAACTTGGGGTGTGCCTTGACATTGGTGAGAGGACGGTTGGAATTGTTTTTCAGCAATGTGCGTAATCTAATATGGCCGCCGTCAGCCATATTGGATTATAAGCAGTTGGATCTTGTTCGGACAATAGTTCGAGAACGATTCAACCGATCTACTTCATACCTGGGGAGTGCCTTGACATTGTTGAGAAGAGGATTAGGATTGTTTTTCAAGGACGTGCTTAATCCAATATGGCCACCATCAGCCATACTAGATTTCATTGGATTTTAAGCAGTTTGATCTTGTCCGTACAATAGCTGGAGTACGATTCAACTGATCTACTTCAAACTTGGGAAGTCCCTTGACCTTGGTGAGATCCCGGTAAGGATTGTGTTTCATGAATGAGCATAATCCAATTTGGCTGCCATCTACCAGCGATATTGGATTATGTTGCATTTTAAGCAGTTGCATCTTGTCTGGACAACAACTCTATAATAATTCAACTGATCGACTTCAAACTTGCAGTTTGGCTTCACATCGGTGAGAGGACAGTTGTCATTGCTTTACAGTTACCTGTGTAATCCAAGATGGCCACCATCAGTCATCTTAGATTTTCAGCATTTAGATCTTGTCTGAACAATAACTCCAGAATGATTCAACCAATCTACTTCAAACTTGGGGAGTGCATGGACATTGGTGAGAGGACAGTTGGTATTATGTTTTATGGATGTGCATAATCCAATATGGGTGCCATCTGTATTAGATTATGTTAAGCTCATCAGCGATATCTCCATTTTCAAATCATACTCTTCATCAATGATATGAGATATCATCGACCAAAAAAAATCGACCATACAGGTCCATGGCCCCCGCAGCAGCAGCGCCAGTTATGGTGGCTGTAATCCACCCTAACTGGTGATGCTAGCGGGGGACATGGACCTCTA